>WUAR02366650.1:0-14792 GCA_015164055.2 Chrysaora achlyos
GATTTAGACAAACAACCAAATGGAATTGATGAGCTGAATGTGAAAAAAATATCCTTCCAAGTTCTTAGAGGATTGGAGTTTTGCCATAGCCATAATGTATGTATTTGTTTCTCGTCATTTATCAGTTTGATTATGAATCCAAAGTGGAGACTGGCAGTGCAACTATGTACCTTTTCATTGGACCACTTTGCAATATGTTATCTGCTGAAGAATTTATAGATAATGAAATCAGTAAAAAAGTTAACTATCTTTTAAGAAAATAATACTAAATATCCCACACTGAACAAAGGATACAATTCACAGTGTTTTCTAAATATTTAAGCTATTGTTTTGTCCTGATTATTTACTGCCATCAACTATTTTCATACTCTTTGTTGCATGACAATTTCCTTTCTCTAGATCATTCATAGAGACGTCAAGCCAGAGAATATTTTGGTATCTAAATCTGGAATAGTAAAACTTTGTGATTTCGGCTTTGCAAGACCACTTGGTTCGTTCTTACATTCATATTTTCACTGTCGTAGATTAGTGTAGAATAATCTTTTGATAATCCTAATGGCAACTGCAAATTTTCAAACTAAATAATCAAAGGTCTGTACTGCCCACAATAGCTCACTTTCTTGAGCTCTGATATATAGTTTGGTAAGGGCACTAAGCTGTGTGTTCATGGATGCGTATATACCTAATGTATTCATTCGTTGCCTGTTCCATGTTCTATGGTACTTCTGCCCATGTTACTAACATTGACAGTACTTAAAATCTCATTTACCTTTCAAGGTGTTCTATAAACTCTGTTTCCTGTTCTTAGGGGCACCATGTCTCTATCTATCACTCTGGCTTAAGCTAGTATCTTACTATAATTGTTACAATTTATCCTAAAAAATAAACCTCTGCCACTTTAGTGTTGTTAAGCTTCCACTGTCATTGCCAATAGTTTTTGAAGGTCTTAGCCTGATGATGCAACAGCAAGGCATAATACAGTTGTTCTCAGATATGTAATTTATTTCTTTTTTTCATTTAGCAATAGGACCTGGAGAGGTATTCACAGATTACGTTGCAACGAGATGGTATAGGGCACCTGAATTACTTGTTGGAGACACAAATTACGGAAAGTAAGCATAGCTGTAGATAAAATATTTGTAAGTCATACATGACTTAAACAAAGTTGATAGATGAAAGGTTAAATTGAGTTGTTGTACATTATTGTCTTTGCTAAAATAGGTGAGGCTATGGATAGGGAAGGAACTAAAATTCTTTTGCGCTTAATGTTTCTAAAATCATATTTTTAGGGCTGTAGATGTCTGGGCAGTTGGCTGTCTTCTGTCAGAAATGCTCACTGGGGAGCCTCTCTTTCCTGGTGATTCTGATATAGACCAGTTATTCCACATTACAAAATGTCTTGGTAAGTTTTCTATTTGTTATATTTTTGTAGTTTTATATAGGTTTATTTGCTACAAGTTCAGAGGTTTGAAGTTCATCATTCTTTAATATTTTACAACTGAAAATTTCCACATCAATGTCATGAAGTCTTTCGGTTGAATTAGAAGCATTAGAAGAAATAGTTAAAGAATATTTTCACGTAACCAAAACAAATTGCTAGATTTATATGTCTGTTTTCTCTGCTAGACATGAACTAGTTTTCCTAGATCTGTCAAAACTTTGTTCCATCACAAAATTATAAATAAAACAAGCAGTTTGAAACTGTTTTCATTTTGCTGAGTTTTAAGCAGATGGTATTATTATTTAAGAAAGCAAAACGAAGCTTGTACAATAGATGGCCACCAGAAACCTTAAAAAGGGTAGAAAATAATCAAATAAAGATTACTAAAAGTGCAAAATGCAACTTTGCGTGTAATGATTCTTCAGTGTGAGAAAAATGCAATGTGTTTTGTAAACCAGGTGCATAATTTCTCTCTAGTGTGCGATTCACACTCCTGTCAAAACAGGAAATAGCTTGTGTCGAAATGGGAAAATAGCTTGTGTAGAAACAGGATAATAGCTTGTGTCAGAACAGGAAAATTGCTTCACTAATCATCCCGTTCAAGTATATCGAATTTGAACAAAAATATGGAAAATATCTTTTATCATTTTATTTAATTATTTTCTATCATTATTATACTTTTTTTTATAAAACTTATGAATATATTAATACCTCAGAAATTCTACTTTAAAGTTGAAGTTTGCAAAGATTCAGGCAGTAAATTAATTTTGTATTTTGTAACTTAAAACTTGTAACTTGATTTTGTATTCTCGCAGGCAATCTCACACAGAGACACAAAGAAATATTCAACCGCAATCCTCTTTTTATGGGCATGCGTGTACCTGAGGTAAAGGACGTTGAGCCATTGGAAAAGAGGTACTTTAGAATACCTCACGATGCAATGAATATTATTAAGGTAGGTATCAATATGTTACAGTATGTGGCAATACCTTCTTGGATAAAATAAAGATTTGGTTTCTTGCATCTGTCATGTAGCCAAGACTACATATTTTTGTTTTCACATCTATATTATAACGCGTGAATGTATGTTTGTATGTTTCAGGAATTCCTTTGTTTAGTTCTGCCCCGAATTACGGTCGGCGCTCTTAATTTTTTCCCTCCATTCACCCCTGGTCGTTTGCCCCCACTGCCTGAGCAGTGTCAAACCTATTTTGTTTTGTAAACTTACTTCTCGCGGGCTCGCCATCTTCTGTTCTATCTGTTTCGATTTGGTGAATGAGGTGTTCAAAACATTTGTTGTGAACTTTGCAACTGTCGTGATTTAGTGTTGAGTGTTCAAACGCGCTGAATATCACCAAACAACACTTAGGACAGCTGATTCGTTAAGAGAATCCACAACACAATTTTCAAACATAAAACTACGCTAAACAGTCTTAACATCACTCTACAGCACTGAACAAGGTTAAAACATAATGCCAAACTTTCTTGCCGCAAATAATAATGAGAGGTTTAGTAAAAAGTTGAGTAAAGTAAGTTTAAATAGCGTTTTATATGCTTGAAGATAAGTTTGCATCCTAATTGGCTTTTCAGCAATCACTGGAACTTAGTGGAGATGATCGGCCGTCTTGCCAACAAATGATGCGACATGATTTTTACCGAAAGGACAATTTCGCTGAAAAATTCCTCGTTGAGTTGAAAAATAAATTTGACAAGGAGACGGCAGAAAATCCCTTACTTCGAGCGCTTGCTTCGAGAAGAGAAAGCGCCGAGGAGAAAGCAAAACGGGAACGAGAAAAAGAAAAGGAAAAAGAGAAAGACAGAGATAGGGAAAGAAGAGAGAAAAAACTAAAAAAGGTAATCATCCCACAATTGCCATTCCTGAATTTAAATTGAGATGTAAATAACTGAACTGATCTACTTGTACATTACATATAAGAAAAATATTTTTAAACTCCCTTGAGACTAAAACTCTCGTGAGTTTATACGTTGAAATTTACATTCAATTGTTTCAGTTCTTGAACTGTTTTTGGTGCTTTTTTATGATCTAAACCTCTCTATTAACTGAGAATTCGAAAATATAGATTACTCAAGTTTAACGTTTCGCTTACGCTTCATCAGAAATCTCTATTAACTGTATGCAGAAAAAAAAGCGTAATTTTCCGTGCAGCCTTAAAACCGTGAATAAGATTAAATCGTCAGGAATTTGTTATCTATTGATCTTGGATCTATTCTTAGCCTATTTGAATGATGATTGAAAAGTAAAAACTATTTCCTAGGACGCAGAATTAAAGAAAAGAAGAGATGTACCAAGAAAACAATCAAATCCCGTAATGTCGAAATCGTCTTCTTCACCCGATGCCAAAGTATTACAACACAATTCAACTTCAAACGAGAACTTACATCATCAAAAGCATCCCGCTCAACATGGAAACGTGCAGTTGTCTCCCATTCACGATTTAGACCACCATGGAAATGAAAATATCAATGACAATGTTTTATTAAATCGATCAGATACGAAAATGAGTTCGAGAACTACTTTAGGCATGAACATCACCACCCCTGGAGGAGATTTACCCGTCTCGTCATCCCAAGGTCACAGGTAAACTCCCTTTGATAACTAATCAGAGCTTGTTCACATCAGGAAGCCTAGCATGGTTGAGCTACTAGTGACATATTAAGCAGTTATTTCTGCAACATTTCTCGCAATACAGTTACGAGGCGATTTGCAAAGCCGTCTAACACGTCTTCCCAGTAATTTGTTTGCAATCCTTCTGGTTTTGCGACCATTGCACATAATTAGAAGCCAGTTTGGTCTTGACAATGCAGGGTGCAATGCAGTGTGGCGTACGCACAGCGCACTTACTTGGCGCGCTTTTCATAGCAATCCCTTTGCCTTCTAGCCCCAGTTCCTTGAAAGTTACGCGGTCCGAATAATTTCATGTTGCAGGAAGCATTGCAACGTGCAATATCTCTGTCGAAACACGTCGAAATTCGTTGAGATTGTTGCGAGACAAGTTGAAAAAAAAGTTGCTAAAAGTATAGCTTCAGTCGGCGAGAATGAATTGCCAAAATGACATAGAAATTCATTTTCAAAGGATTAAGCCCCCCTGGGGGATTAAACCAGCCCGGTCAGCAGAACTAATGTGCCTGATAAGAAGGTTTTTCATTTGCCTCTGGTAGTTGTGTACCACCAGGTCATTGCAAAGCGAAAGGGCAGAGGTGAAAGAGCAGAGGTGAAAGAGCAGAGGCAAAAGAGCGAATGCGAGGGTGGTCTTATCCCAAGGGTGGTCTTATCCCAAGGGTGGTCTTATCCCAAGGGTGGTCTTATCCCAAACCAAGCTAAATAAAAACCACGTTTATCTCTTGTTGCAGGGGTCTCGATCCAAAATTAAAGAAAGTCACCAACATAGCACATCAGAAGAAAATGGTTAATTCAATCGACATATCAGGACAAAATGTCCACACAATATCTGAAAAAAATAACCATCCCGACCAACGAACTACGATGACGGACAACGACAAATACAACCGAATATTAACCGAAGAACCTCCGCACATTGATAAGCATAAAAAGAAAACGATGAAACAAGATAGTAAAGATCATATGCACAAGGAATCGAGAAGGGAAATTTCAGACGTTGAGTTTCCTCCTGTCACTGGAGTAACGTTCCCAAGCGTAAAAGGAGCTGAGGGTGAGTATACATTTCCAAAAGGATGAAAAACTATAGCGTTATTGAAGACAAGCTCATAACGGCGCAGCTAAGCGGCGCCTCCGATCGTGGCCAGTACTATCCCGAAGGGCTGGCTTTTGATAAAAGTAATTCAAACTCTAATAGTAGGCTCTATTCCGCGTAGCTCCAGCGCAGTTTAATTGCGTGCACCGAAGCATAATCAAGCGATGAATGCATTGACATTTGAAAGGCACCATAGAAATTCGTCCTTTTTCTTCTTACAATAGGAAAACAGGCAATTTTGAAGGAAAACAGGCAATTTTGAATAAAATACCGTATCGTGTGTAGTTTGCAGTGGAACAAGTTCTGTGAGAGCCTCATCTAGGCTTAATTCCTTTAATTCTTCCGGCAAATCCTTGACAGGCGTAACTCAGTTTGATATCTCCAAGAATGGATGTTTCTACAAAGCATACTTTGCTGGTGTGGTTTAGTCTTCTAGTTACCTCTGTTTTAAGATTATAGCGCATTTTTAGTTAATTTTAATCCTTTTTAAACCCCACTGGCATGTCATTTTGTCGAGAGACATAAGGCCAGAAATGACTCAAATGTCGTCTTGTCCTGCCAAATTTCTCTTCATAAACTTAAAATTCAGAACATATCTTAATTATAACTATTTCTTCTGCAGCAAAACAATATTCGAAACAGTCACACCATTCAAAATCCCAATCGAAGAAGCCGTATTTTTCTACCATGCCACACATATCAAAAACTATGGATCCTTTTCAGACCAATTACAGTCTGAATAACCGGGACGTGAGTAGATTTTTCTAAAATAGTTTATTTGTGGTCAATATGGCCATCATCAAATCACCAAGAATGTGACGCAATGAAACGTCAGTATGATTTCCAACTCTAGGCACTACTTGTAAACACATTCTTCTATTACTTCTGCCCGATGATGGGAGACGGATCTCTCCCGAAACGTTACCCTACAAAATATCAAAGGCTTGTCGTGATAAATGGTGACTATCATGTCTAATACACATTCTTCTATTGTTAAATGTTCGATAATCTTCCACGTTTTGTATACTCCCTGAGGTATAGACGTTCGAGTGCGCTCCTGGAAATAGTACAACACACTACTCGTAATCCTAACATTTACACCTGCCACGCCAATATTCCTCATGTGAACATTATTCATTTCAGTCACCAACAGATGGAAGAAGCACTAACCACAGAGACAGAGATGGAAAAGATGCACGAAATTTTCCTGCTGTGTAAAATTCTTGATGCCAAGAATGTGTCCTGTGGTATTCGTAAATCCTTGGTTATCCAAGAAAATAATTTCATCAACGATTAGAAAGACAGTTAATTTCCTCGGCGCAATTATTGTTATTTATAAGCTTAGCTGTAATGAGTAGCAGTTAAGGTCTCTAAAAAAGATGTAAAGATACGCTATATTTCTACTTGCAAGCAAAATCCTTTCATCTTTTATAACCGCGATAGAGATCAGACAGCTAGACAGCTGCAGGTCATGTTAAATACATAGAGAAAGCTACAGCTCTAGGTCGTGTTAAATACATAGAGACAGCTACAGCTGTTGGTCATGTTAAAAGCTAAACTAAACATTTGCAGAAAGAGAATGAAGGCGATGAGTTAGAATTTGATGTTTGACATTGTTTTGAAGCTTAGTTGGTGTAGACTTTGTTTTGAAGCTTAGTTGGTGTAGACTTTGTTTTGAAGCTTAATTGGTGTAGGCTTTGTTTTGATGCTTAATTGGTGTAGGCTTTGTTTTGAAGCTTACTTTGGTGTAGACTTTGTTTTAAAGCTTAGTTGGTGTAGACTTTGTTTTGAAGCTTAATTGGTGTAGGCTTTGTTTAAGGGCGACAACATCAGGATTCCGTGTGCTTCAAACCGTGTTCGAAATTCATCCAAAGTCTAACTCATTGCTTGCAATTTCTTTCTGCGAATTTTATAGATTAAAATGTAAACCATGAGTTACACGACTTTGGTGGTTCTGCCGTGTTCAGATGTTGTGTGAAAGAAACTGCACTAAATGAGCGTTATACATCGCGATCTTAAGCTTCAGCTGCCTAGCGAGTTGGACTAATAAGATACGAGAGACGCACTGAGAGAGGCAGGCGAAATGTCGGTTCTCTGTTGGAATAAAGAAAACCTTATGGAATATATGCGAATTTCGTATTTGACCGGTGATTTTTTACAGACAATTGATTGGCTGATGTTTTTACTTCTTCATCAGCCAATCGAGTTATATCGATTTTATCACGTGGTCATAAATTCTGCAAGTTGATTGGCTATTCAAGAATGTCAACAAGCGAATTGGTGAATGAAATACAAAATTCAACTATCTTCCTTTGTTAAACATAGGCAAATTTGGTATTTCATCCACCAATTCGTTTGTTTACATTTTGTGAATAGGCAGTCACCGAGATTTATGACCACATGATATAACCCATGTAGCTTGATTGGCTGATGTCAAAATGTAAACAAAGTCACAGCTTGGTCAAATGCTAAATTCGCCTATCTTACTATCTTCCTTTGTGGAACTTCAAATGCGTTACAAACCTGATGCTTTTTAGTCGAGCATTGGTTTTACTCACAATTATCACAGAAAACTATCAATGTACTAGACCTTTACTAGACCTTTGAAAATTCAATCGAACTCGTTGTTTTTTCCTTTTTTAAAATCACGAATAAGATTCTAATTTGGTTGAGAAGATGCCACTTCAAGTCTCTGAGTAACTGAAGAGGTTGACGTTTATTGTGCAACTTGTTTTTCGGGCCACAGCCTAATGAACATTTTATAAAAAATTGAAAAACAGCTATTCAAGTCAATATGAACAGAATACTGGCTGTTTATATGGACTAAAACAGTTGTTTTTCAATTTGTTATACTTTAAGATTGCTTCTATTGTCACACGTTGCAGCTTGTTTGATCTTAATACACTGTATCTTCGTGTTTTTTCCTTGCATTTGTACTCCCCCGTCTCTTCACTACATACCTAATTAAATCCAATAAGTTATATGAGCAATAAAGGGGTAAAGGATTGAAGAAGCAACATGAGGCGAACATCCTCCCTGAATTGACTTTCCGAAGAACGTTTTCTTTCTAACAACAATTTTCCCTTCAGTAGATGTCCCTAATTCAAATCTGACGACTTAGCAAAGAACAGAAGATTAGGCCAAACTTCTCTAGCAGCAGTTTTGCTTCCTACCAAAATGAATTGAATTAAGGTGGTAGTCCTATGAGAGAGAATAATGTACTCTTGACTAGGTAGAGTTTTTTTTACTTCCATTCAAGATTTATTCGTTTTTGTTGTTATAACCTTTTAGGCTTTTTATGTAACATATTTGTTCCGGAAAGGTTCGTTGGAACACATTTTTAGTCTTATTTTACTAATATTTCGTTTATATTTTCCAGTATGTATACGTCCGTAATGTAATTATATTCTATATTTAACGTATTTTGTTCATAACATGATGACAAAAAAGGAACATTTGTATTTTGATAATTGTGAAAACGGCATATAGCGAGTTTCAAACGAGTAATTTGTATTTTTCATGTTGTTATATTCTCACTGCAAAAGGATAACAGACCATCGAAAAAATCTTTAAAACCAAATGCCAAACCATTACTTACATAGGTCATTTGTGCGTGTAGGAAACCATGTGCTTAATAACAGTAATACATTTATCAGGCAAATTCTTCAACCTCCTGGAAACTTGGAGTAATTAAACGATATGCTATATGTCTCTTGATTTTTCAGGAGGTACCAATCATACAACACAGACATCAGATCTTTGAAGAAACATTGTAGATACATATGAAACCTTTCACTTTTTGGAATATTACATAATACAGCGTGGAAGTATACAACTTTTATAAACATATTACAGCCATAATAATTATACCTATGACGTCATTAAAACCCAAACCATTGCTAGTAGAAATGTCTAGAAAATTTCAAAACTCAAACCAATTGCAATGTTTTGTGCATTATTAGAAACACTCAACTACCTTGAATTATTCTTTAAAAATTGTCGTCCACGGCAAAATTGATTACTTAGCTATGTCTCGAGTCTGATTTTTACTTTTCACTTCCATCATATTGGGCTTATAAAGATTTGGCATCATGCTAGAGACTGCAAGAAAGAAACTCCAGAATTTTCGACGTCGCCAGACCTTGGAGAGGCATCCAGCATCGCTTCCGATACCATTCAATACCAAAACAACGCACCAAGACATACCATTGTTCAAAGTGGCCATCATATTCTTCTTAGGGTCCATACCATTGCTCCAAGTGACCATACCATTGCTCCAAGTGACCATACCATTGTTCCAAGTGACCATACTACTCTTCTAAGTGACCATACCATTGTTTAAAGTGACCATTCCATTATTGCAAGCGACCATACCATTGTTCCAAGTGACCATACCATTGTTTCAAGTGACCATTCCATTATTTCAAGTGACCATAACATTGTTCCAAGTGGCCTTCATTATGTACATCTCGCCTGCAAAGTTCTTTCGTACATCCTGGCTCCAATCAACGTATAAAATGAATCTCTCCATATACCATCAACAACAAATGCTGCATTTTCACGTGCTCTGCTGCTCTGGTACTCAAAAAACTGCTTCTCAATTGACAACAAGTGTGAAAAATTGTCAGACTTTGACTGTGGCAAGAACGGAACAGCTCTGCTGAAGCAGGTTTATCTTTCCACTCGCTTTTAACCAGAAGCGCTTGCTTGTTACTATTCATAAACAGCAACCTACCTTATTGCTTTGCCACACAGTTGCCATTTTTCACATCAGACATAGCGAAGAGGTTTGCTCCTTTATCAAAGCCATTCTTTCACTGACGTAGTATTTAGGCTGGAAGAAAGAAGTCATAAAGAAAATACAAAAAATCATAGCCGATGTGAAGGATTAAAACCCAAAAAAACGGCATTGATCTTGAAAAAAAAATTTCGTTTTTGCTAAACTCAAAAACTTTCCTTCTAAGAAGCGATCTGCCAAACTCAAGCCAACTCACCTTGCAAGATTCATTTCCTTGTTTAAATCCTGATAAAGCTCTGTTTTCCCATCAATTGCATTTTTTCCTCCTTCGAATTCATCATGAAACTGATCAGCACTACTTTTCATCTGACTCGTCCATATTGCCAGCAAATTCGTTTTAGGACCAAAAGAAGCTGAAAATAAGACACCAGGATCATTAACTGCGAGCACTGCTTGAGGCACAAAATATTGAACTTGACTCCTAACCCATGAAACCTGACCCCTAAAGCCTGACATTTGGCTCCTGACCTTTGGCTTCTGATCAACTGCGCTATCCTCAAACTGTGGTATTATTCAGCAAATTAAAATGGTTTCGATTTTCTTACTTTTAAACGGCAAATTGATTGTCTTGAGGGACTTTGATGCAGCAGATTTCTTTTTCGAAGATTGATTATCGTCACTGTGATCAGCCATTTTTCTTTTTCGAGGATCACTTGGTGCTTGGTTGACGATCTTCTTCTCATGTTCCGTCATTTGAGAATATCTGAAATTTTTGTTACAGAACTAAAGTTATCAACTGCAAAACTCAACCGTGGTTAAATTAGTTTCAATGCTGGCCTTATTTTTATTTCCCATCTTAAACGAAATCACCTCTGCGAATTCCATGTTCGTTTTCTTGACGTGAAAAGACAACCTTATATTGCAAGACTCAATTCATTCTTGTACTTGGTAGAAGATCTATTAGTAACTCTTGAACAAGATATTTGCTTAACTATATAAAATGTTATTTTTACCTGTCCAATTCTTTCCATGCAAGATCTTCAGTTGCCAGCTGTTCGGTTGGTCTTGAGTCTGAAATAAGAATCAATATAGCTATCTATACCGTGGGTGGAATAAATCTTCAGTGGTGTGAAACCAAGGATTACTTATTGCGTTCAATTTTTTGTTGATCGAGTTGTACACGATGTCTCACACAACTCATATGATTGTGTCATGGGAGAAAATGGGAAATTTTAGGGGCTCGGTAAAAGGAACTTATTTGTTGTTATTTTCTGACGCTAAAGGACAACAGTCTATCGTTTTGGACTAATGAGACAAAACAGTAATGAACTTGGTCGGAGGAAGGAACTGCCAACGTTTCTTTGATGGAGAAAATACATATGCTTTGATTTGAGTGTAATAGTGCAATATGAAAAGGAATATCCAGGTAAAACAATACAATACAATAGAACAAATAAAAAAAAAACAAACAACAAACAATCAAAAACAACAACCACAATCAACAGCAACAAACAAACAACAAATAACAACAAAAAGCAAACAAAAACAAGCTAAATAGCGACAACGGATATCATTCTTAGAATTATGCATCTTACCTTTATTTCTTGGTACACCGATGTTACTGGACGACGATGAAGTTGTTTGTATTCCAACATGACTATCCTGAGTTCCACGGAGACACTCGAGTACCTTTTAAGAATGAATATTTCTTGGATAATTAAACTTGAATTAAAATATGGGAATGAGGAGTAAAAAGTTCAACGGATGAGTAAGGGAGCAATCAGTTTCTTTCTGTTTTATCGTAATAATAAAAAATCAGTGAAACATCTTTTGATAGCTACAAGTTAATTCGATTGGAACTTGAAGACGAGTCAAGCTCGAAACGTTGTTTTGTTTATTTCTCTGAAGTACATTGTCGTCATTTTAATCATTTACTGATTCATTCCCATTAACGACATACTGCACGAACTAACATATTTTATTTTCATTTTCTAAAATCAATGAATTTACGAATACGTTCAGATATAAATGAACTAATTTTACGTATCTGGGGTACAAGACAACGTCCTCCCTGGAAATAACGTCGCATTATTAACAATAATCTTAAGTTATTTGCCAGGGTACAAATGTGAAAAGCAGCTACTTGTCTCTACACGTTATCTATCTTGTATCTTGTAACTAAACTAAACAATGCAGTTGGCAAAACAACAAAACTAGCATGGAGAGCAGGCAACAACAAGATTACTGCAATGAACTTCTTAAAAATTGACAAAAATAACCTTGTTGTGGTTTGAAGAGGTCTTTGATGCTTCCAGTATAAAAGTTTCCAGCTCAGCCCAAAGCTGGCGATACTGCTCTTCCCTAAATAAATGATTTAATCAAATTAATCGACTATGCAGCAATGTTAGCAAACGCAATATACGTCCAACTGGTAGCAGACGATTTAAACCATTATGTGGTCACAGATTTCTAAAACCAGGTAACCGGAGAATCTGGAAATTGTCGAAAGAATATTAAGGTGGACCTATCACTTTTTGGGAGTTCGCATTTATGGAAGAGCTTTGATAGTAAAGTAAGGATGACGTTTACAAAAACTGTAATATATTTTGTCGTTTATGAGCTATGGCCGCGTGAGGGAAATTATTGATGACGTCATAGAAGGGATGGCTTTAGAGATGATTTTCACGCATTTCGGATTACAAATTACCTCTTCGATCCCTTGCCTCTCATACTGATCATTGGCAGCGGCAGTGTATCATTTCTACTTTCCATGGCTTGCAATTTATATATCACCTAAACAAGAACAAATATGTCAAGCAAAAATTCGTAAGAACACACTTTTGCAGACCATTTATTCGCAACAACTTTTAATCAATAAAATATATTAGCCTTTCCCCCCTGGAGCAACTATGCTATCCACTGATAAAAAACAAGAAATTACAGATTTTCAGGGAGTTATATCTTTTGGAAGATCATATTTGAATTGGTTTAGAAAAGTAACTTATTATCCTACGTGATACCCAATGAAGAGAGACACTTCTATTGGTCTCAAGATGATATACTGCTACCATTGTCACACGTTGCAGCTTGTTATATTAAGATACATTGTAGCTACGTGTGACATTTATACACCCCCATAAATCCAATAAGATATCTGAACAATAAGGGGGTGATTAGAGAATCGAGTGTTAGTTGTACACGAGGAATGTTGCCAAAAACGAAAGAAAGATCACTAACATCAACATACTTTGCGCGTGCAACTTTGGTGTGAGGGTTGTGAGTTCAAGCCTCATTCTAACTTGTTGTAGCTAACAGCGAGGAGATAAATTGACAGCTCTCTGTAATTCCAGGCAAAGGCAATGAGGAATCACAAGAGAAGTTGTCACAACAAGAGAAAGGTCTAGAGTACCACTGCTTAGAATAGCCCTAGGCTATTCAGTGTCTTCGCTCAGCGCATAAACAAATACCTTGGGAAGATAGCAAGTCCTTGTATCAATCAACATCATAAACACTGTACCTTTTTACACTCCTGGACCTCATCTTCGTTCAATTTTGCCTTGACCATATGACTAAGCAGAGGTTCCAATTGCTAACGATAAATATAAAAAAGTTAAATACAATTTGTTTTGCAGTTGCAATTCAAATATTGCTTATAATTAATAAGTGAGTCCTTCTGTCAAGGGACAGGTAAAACCGGAGGGGTAAAGTAAAAAAGAGGGAATACACGGTATCATATATAATAAAAAAGACTTAAATAATGTCCAGTTTCATTGATTGATTTCTTCAAAAACTGATGCTTAGCTTTAAATCGCGTAAGTGGCCACCACGTTTGCAGTAGGCCAATAAAGGTTTAATTACTATAATCAAGTAAATAAACCCTAGGCCACAATTCTTCTTGACCGTACATTGGCGGATACCACAAGAATGATTCATCGTTCTTCTACTAGTTAATCAGTCTACTTACCGATGACATATTGAAAACAAGAGTTTCGCTAATAACCATAGGCCAATGGCGAGTGCCTCTCTCCAAACGTGACAAAGCTAGAAGGAAAAATAAAAATAGAATGCAAACGAGGTTCACAAACGTGATCAACATATTTTTACAATCAGCAGCGAAGAAAACGAGAAGTGAATCAGTAATCAGCAATGATTATCTGGTGATAAATTTGCTTACGGAGATCACTTTATGATTAATTGATTGCTTCTTCGATTAAGGTGATCTTTCTAAGATTAATTTGAATACTAAAGGCTTATGAATAATTTGGTTAAGCTTCAGAATTTACTTGATTAGAAGCGGTGATTATAATTAGTGATCAGTGATCAACGATAAGTGATCAATGATAAGCGATCAATGATCAATGATAAGTGATCAATGATAAGTGATCAATGAAAAGTGATCAATGATAAATGATAAATGATCAATGATAAGTGATCAATGAAAAATGATCAATGATAAGTGATTAATGAAAAGTGATCAATGATAAGTGATTAAAGATAAGTGATCAATGATCAATGATAAGTGATCAATGTGATCAATGATAAGTGATCAATGTGATCAATGATAAGTGATTAATGATAAGTGATCAATAAACGGTGATCAGTGATCAGCTAAAAGCATCTGAATCCTTTTGCCTGTCTTGAAAGACCAAACAACTAATTTGATTTTTTGAAAGATGTTTGCTGGCTGAAGTTAAAATACAGAAGTTGTTTTGTTGTTGTGTGTTTGAGATAAAAATGCATGAAATAATTCTGCAAATAGAGTTAGGCTTAAAAAGAAAAGACATTGGCTTCTTCCAAACATAAACCACATCCACCACCGAATCAATGAACAATTATAATTGTAACGATGTGTTGAGCAGTGTGGTGACAATAATATCAC
>WUAR02367761.1:0-14787 GCA_015164055.2 Chrysaora achlyos
CAAGCCTTTATCGAAGTTATATGAGAACCTTGAGTTAATTAAATACAGTCTTCTTGTTAATAGTGTATATAGTATTTTATGTTTATGTTTCGAGTTGAACCTAGAGCCTACAACGGAGTTTATTTGCCTTCGGAATCTTTATTTGAGCGCCTAAATTATTAACACAGATTTTCGATATCTTCGTGGAGGACTTGAAGAGCAAGTACTGTTCTACTTTCATTTCCCCAGGACAAGATTCAGATTCAGTTCCAGGACAAAATTCAGATCGAGGACAAGATTCAAACCTATGTAAAAATTTTTAATATAATCACAATGTAACGTGAACAAAAACTATTTTACAATTAACAACATGTATCTGGCTACATTTTGATACTGTTTTCAAATTCATAAGTCAGGGGGGTTGGCTAGCTTAACAACTTTTATCCCCCTGACTTATGAATTTGAAAATAGTTTCAAAATGTAGCCAGATGCATGTTGTTGATTGTAAATTGCATTTGAGGGTCATAATTTTGTTGTAGGGGGGAACGGGCAAACATTTCGTTTGGGGTACATTACATTTAATTGAACAGGGACGTGCATAAAAGTTGTTAAGCCAGCCAACCCCCCTGACTTATGAATTTGAAAACAGTATCAAAATGTAGCCAGATACATGTTGTTAATTGTAAAATAGTTTTTGTTCACGTTACATTTTGGTTATATTAAAAATTTTTACGTATGTTTGAATCTTGTCCTCGATCTGAATTTTGTCCTGGAACTGAATCTAAATCTTGTCCTGGGGAAATGAAAGTGTACTGGCCCGTACTCGTTCTCATGGCGGATGAATAACGTAAACGTAGGGATTCATTCTCCAAACGTGGAGATTCCCCAGCAACATTTTATAACTCGTCTTGGGAGACGCTAGGCCACTGCCCTTTACAACAAGGCTATTACAAAAAGGAGGAACGTAGAAACGGGGAACAGAGGAACGAAGGAACAAAGGAATCTCTAAAAGGAGGAACGAAGGAATGGTAGGCATAGTGCGGTGGACATATAATCGATTCCCATAACTTTTCGATTAGCTGTTGTTAAACCGAGGGGAAAGGTTGGTAAAGATTGGTAATATTAGAAGGTTGGTAAGGATTGGTAAAGATTAGAACATAGTGATTAGAAGAATATGGCAATACAGCTTTCGAATGATATGCATTAGACGTTCCAGGGACTAACAATTTCCGCGTTCCTCCTTTTAGAGATTTTCAAAAACTGATTCCTCCTTTTAGAGATTTACGTTTTTCGAGTTTGCCCCCAAATTTTAGAAAGTTTCTATTATTTTTATATGGGCTTTTACTAATCAAGAGATGCTCTTTCCAGTGCTGTGTTCAGATATTTTATATGACATGTAGTTCTTGTGTTCCTCCTTTTAGAGATTTTCAGGAAAAAATCTTTGAAGCAGTTTAATGCAAAAACAATGTGTTTAACCGGTTTGAACTTTTTATGGACAATCTTTCAAACGCAGCTCTATGTACTGGTACAAAAATGAATTTCATAGGGCCTACCATTCCTTCGTTCCTCCTTTTAGAGACTCCTTCATTCCTCCGTTCATTCGTTCCTCTGTTTCCCGTTCCTACGTTCCTCCTTTTAGTAATAGCCTTTACAACTAAAAGGAAAATGTTGCAATGTAGCTATCTGATATGATATTTTTTAAAAACGAATGAAAATAATGCATAAAGATGATTCATCGAGGGAAAAAGTTAGGCCTTCCACCTTGCTACTCTAGTTACCGGGAAGAATCAGACGGGAAATGAAAGAAACCACGTTCAGGATTGCCACTTTTGCTGTTTTTACAATTGACGGCAGAGCTGAAAGGGCCATGAGATGGTTTTTTCCCATTTTTTGCTGATACTTACAGTGAAATTTAGATAAAAACATGCGTATTCCTATTGATTTCCGACTAGTATGGTAGAGCAGTTGGGAGAGTTGGATCTGAAAGATGTTATAGACAGAGGAAACAAAGATGAAGACATAATTCTAGATTTGTCTTGGTGAGTTTTCTTGGACAAAAAAATTTCAACTGTGGTTTGGTAGAAGTCAAATTTATGTTGACTGCATTTGGCCTGTGTTGGCAATTATTTCTCAAAGGGAAATCAGTCTAAGACCTTGATTTGGAATTTCACAGCAAACTACAGCTTAACTAGGCTATACTATAAACCTTGTTTCTGTATCAGTTGTATTCTTCTATAGTTTGAAACCAATGCTATATTCTGAGGTTGACTGCCTAAGATTGCACAGGCACTGATGAGACCTCAGAGATGGAATGCCTATGCTAACAAGTCTAGCTGCTTTACTGCTTATCATTACTTATTTGATCTTACATTCTACATTCATGTTGCTTGTAATGTTCTCTAAATTTCCCTTTCTATTGCTTCCAGGAGAGTTGTTTCAAGTTTCTATGGTTGAGACTGAAGACAATGAATACTGCTGGAAATGAAGAAAATATAGCTGCATTTGAATTTGTTGATTTTTCAAGATGTAAATTAGTTGTAATAGAAGTGTAATATAATAGAGTAGCTTGTAACCTTTATCTAATTTTTTTGAGAATAATCTAATTATTGCTTTTTACCAGCCAAGGTATCCAGGCATGGTATCTTACCTGTTGCATCTACTTTTGATCATTTTTGGGCATAGCCTAAACACTATAGTCTTTATTCAGGATCAATGCGTTCACAAATTCAATAATTCATACTGATTTCTGTACATATGTTGACAATGCAATCTAATTTGCATGCTCAATGGATTCTCTGAACACTACTGGCCTATAAAGAATCAATCAGAATATAAGTAATGAATAGTTGTAGTTATGTACATGCACAATCTGGCCTGGCTCCCATCTTCTCTAGCACTCTTGTTCCAAATCTCGTTTTCTCTGATCCTTGGTGACAATTTATGTCTTCATTCGGATAGTTGAAAGCTAGGTTGAACATGCCCTGGAATAGCATTAGGTGAACGGTGGGGGTGTGTAGCTGAACCATTTCTCCATCTTCCATAGTTTGAAAAGGAATCCGCGTTGGATTGCTTCAGCGGTGAAGCAAAAATTGTTTCTGGGTTAAAACAATTATTTCATAGCTTGGTCGATAAAACTGGTTTCAATCCACTAACTGCATCATATTTCTCGATTTCTTCAATAATACTATCTGACTCTGTTCTGAACTTCTGACTCAACTAATCGGCCCCCATTGAAAGCCTGAATGATATGGGCTTTACGGAGAAAACTCTTCCATTTTCTTGGATCCACCCATAGTGCAGTGGAGACAAGGGTGACGATGGATCATAATTACGACAAACAAATGAATGTTTGGTAGTTAGCATGAATGTAATGTAGTAGAGTATCTGCATCTTGAGCAATCCTCAACGTTGTTTTACGTTTTAATTATCGCAATTCATTGATAAACACCACTTTTTCAATTTACATTTAACCCTGCTTTTGAGTATGTAAGAACCCTTTTCAGTGATTTAAAAGACACGAGAGCTTACACACAGAGTCAGATACAGACGCAAATTTAGCAGGTTACCAGAAGCCAGGAGCTCCAAGAGCCTAGCCCCTAGAGAAATTTTCATGGACCACGCCCAACTAAGCAGCATAAAATAGCGGAAAACGCCCTATTGGAATAAAGTAACAAGTTTGTTATACACTCATTTATCTGGCTTCCTGTCCCCAAAATGGGAAAAGATTCTAACCATTTGAACTAACTGCTCAAAAGCAGGGGTATTGTGGGGTGCCTCCCACTCATTGTAGAATGATTTGACATACACTATAACAACAGAGCAAGTGGAGGTCAAGAACAATTTTTTATATAATGACAAAACGGTCATAGGCAAGGCAATAACGATAACAAGCAGGGCAAGTGCTTTTTAGGAACATATTTTTATATATAGAATTTTTTTCCAGTAGTGCTACTCAAATGTATAAAATTAACACAAATTTTACGTATTTGTGCCGAAGATAAAAACACTGCTGGCTACACAAAACAATACTGTCGATAATGAAGGCTAGAATTGCTCTGTTGCTGGTGGTTTTTTCTTTAAAAGTTAACTAAAATATGAATTTCACTACAGTTATTTTTTACTCTTGATGCAACGCATTCCATTAAAGGGCCTTTAAACCCCAAAAAAAATTTCTGAGATTTTAATGTCAAATGATAGCTAGTGATGAGTTTGAAGCCATCGTGAAATATTTTTTTTATAAAATTTTGAATCTGCTCCCTACTATGGGCGCTCAAAGTTGAGTTTCTCCGAGAAAATACGAGTAGTTTTTTGTCGGTAGAAAGTACCGCATGACGTGAAGCGGTTCTATTGTTAAGACTGGCGGACCTATTGTTACGTTCTCGGTGTAGAATTCGTGCAGCTCGGTAACGCCAATTTCTGTTCGGCCAGCTTTGGTTAGGTTTACGTGACTCCGTTGTAGTAGAACACTTCCAACTGAAGCCATTCAGCAATGCTCGTATATGTACTGGCCATATCAACGCATTGCTTTTCAAACTATGGAAGATGGAGAAATGGCTCAGCTTCATACCTCCACCTTTCACCTAATGCTATTCCAGGGCATGTTCAACCTAGCCTTCATCTATCCGAATGAAGACATGAAATGCCACCAAGGATCAGAGAAAACGAGATTTGAAACAATGAGTGCTAGAGAATTTGGGAGCCAAGCCAGATTGTGCATGTAAGTAACTATAAATTCATTACTTATATTCTGATTGATTCTTTATAAACCAGTAGTGTTCAGATACTCGATTGGGCAGGCAAATTATATTGCATCGTCACATAATTTACACATATGCATAGGCACATAATAAGAAAACTTTTGAATATGTGTAAATATGGCTGCAAAATTCAAGGCTGCATCTTTTGAAATGTTAGAAAATTTTTGATAAAATGGACATTAGCATGTCAAAATGCCTAATAATAAATCATAATTTCAACCCTCAAAGTCATTAATTATTCTTGAATTTCTTGTAGAATCTCAATAACATATATGGCTATTACTGCACCCCAATGACTGCATTATTTGAACAGCATACTTACAAAAATTGGAAAGAACTGCAATTTCTACAATCATTGTGCAGAATTAAATACAGTGACAGCTACAAACAGAAGAAGGCAATTCAAAAAGACCAAAAAGTAGCCAAGAAGTAGCATCAAATATGCTTGGAATTTCATGATGTGCACCAGACTACTTATCATAATGCTGAAGTAATTTGCACTCAATGCAAGCCAATGCAATTAACTGGACAGCACTTACAAATGTTTTTAATCTTCATATTTAAAAATAAAACTCTAACTATGAACATATATACAGAAATAACTATGAACATATGTACAGAAATCAGTATGAATTATTGAATTTGTGAACGCATTGATCCTGAATAAAGACTATAGTGTTTAGGCTATGCCCCAATGACTGCATTATTTAAACAGCATACTTACAAAAATTGGAATGAACTGCAATTTCTACAATCATTTTGCAGAATGAAATACAGTGACAGCTACTAACAGAAAAAGACAATTCAAAAAGACCAAAGGTATGCCAAGAAGTAGCATCAAAATTGCTTGGAACTTCATGATGTGCACCAGACTACTTATCATGATGCTGGAGGAGTTTGCACTGAACACAAGCCAATGCAATTAACTGGACAGTACTTACAATTTTTTTTAATCTTTATATTTAAAAAAAACTCTAACTATGAACATATATACAGTAATCAATAGGAATTATTGAATTTGTAAATGCAACTGGTAGTACCACGCTTTGATACCTTGTCTGGTAGTGATAAAGCATAATTAGATTATTCTCAAAAAAAGTAAATAAAAGTTACAAGCTACTTTATTATATTACACTTATATTACAACTAATTTACATCTTGAAAAATCAACAAATTCATATGCAGCAACATTTAATTCCTTTCCAGCAGAATTTAATTCATTTCCAGCAGTATTCATTGTCTTCAGTCTCAACCATAGAAACTAGGAGCAACTGTCCTAGAACCAATAGAAAGGGAAATTTAGAGAACATTTCAAGCAAGATGTATGTAGAATATAAAATCTAAATAAGTAATAATACGCAGTAAAGCAGCTAGACTTGTTAGCATAGGCATTCCATTTCTGAGGTCTCGTTAGTAACTGTGCAATCATAGGCAGTCAACCTCAAAATATAGTATTGGTTTCAAACTATAGAAAAATACAATTGACACAGAAACAAGGTTTATAGTATAGTCTAGTTACGCTGTAGTTTGTTTTGCTGTGAAATTCCAATTCTGAGGTCTTACACTCATTGCCCTTTGAGCAGTAATTGTCAACACAAGCCAAATGCAGTCACATTAAATTTGAATTTTTACCAAACCACAGTTGATTTTTTTTTTGGGAAAATCCAAGAAAACTCACCAAGACAAATCTATAATTATGTCTTCGTTTCCCCTTTCATACCATCTTCGAGCTCCAACTCTTCCAACTGCTCTACCAGATAGTAGATACTCTGGATCAAACTGGTACGTTGAAACATTATCAGAAGACCTGTGTACCAAATATCTGCAGGGCTTCAAAATGCATCTGACGAAGATTCCGGATAGAACTCAGACATCCTGATGCATAGACTTGATTAAAAACTACCCGAATTGATGCTGCCGCTACTAGATTGATCGGCCATCTTTGATATTTGCCTCAAGGCAAGGCCGCGGTCGCAAACGATTATTTTATTTTACCGAGAGTTGGTGAAAATTTCGACGAGAGCTTCGTGACGTCAAACTGAAGACCTTCCGAAAACGTTTTGAGAATTCGGGAAAATAGTCCAATTCAATTACTAATGTACAAATGCTTATATCGAGAAAACAGTGCGAGATATGGAAAAAATAACAACGACATCGTTTTCAGAAGGTCCAATTTCATCAGAATACGAAATAAGAATGTGTTGGTTTAGGGGCCCATTAATTATTTTCCATTGTACACAGTGTAAATAGTCAAGTTAGATTTGTATAAAACTAAAAAACCGTTTGATGGCGGAGCCTAGGCCAGCCAGACGATTTGGTTTGAAGACGCTTAAAGGACAAGTTTCCGCAGAAAACTAAAAAAACTTTGCTGTGTCTGTGAGCCAGATTCGGGAAAAAGAAGTTGGTTTGCCCCATGTGAGGGGATTTTAAAGGGTAAGCTGGCCTCTGTAACGCAGGACAGGCATTTTTCCACGAGCATGCTTAACGGCGACACAGAGTGTCTTTTTGTTGATGAGTGGCCACCAGTTGCAATGAGCTCAGACAATGCCAAGCGCATACTACAGGCTGGATACATAGCTTTACCGCAAAAGCACAAAGAAGCTGTATATCTAGTGTATTGCTCGGGAATTTATATAACGTGCAACACAATTCCCACTTTCAGCCAGGTAGATGACGAAGCTAATCACGCACGACTTTCAGTGTTTGAAATCCATTCGCTCCAAAAGAAGAACTCGCATGCAGTGAGGTGGCTTCGAGAGAAAAATTGCATGAAAAGTTTTCGTTAGGCAGCGGAAAATTGAGAAATACAACACTCTGGGAGCAGGAAACTCTTCAACACGATATTTCTGGGGACGACGAAGGGGCCATTTTCAATGATTTCACTAGAAATGCTGCAGCTTTATTACACGTTGAAACGATAGCAGAGCTGGAATTCTATCAAGATTTCGATCAGGCCATTACTGAAGTTAGTGAATGTAGCACTAGTGGAGCAGTATCGCAAGGTGTTGTCGACAAAGCACTAACTCAAGACAAGGACCAAGACCAAGAGCACTGGATACAGGATAATAAACAATTTCTCATAACTGGTGGAGATAGAAATGATTTTGATTATCATCAAGCAGCTATGTTTTTAACAGTTTCAGATGGTAAGTGGGAGCTATTGAACCCTGTACAAGATGAACTGAAACGATTTAAGCGCCGAAGACGAATCCAGTGGCAAGGAATCAATGTCTACTGATACGACGCATGGCTATTGATAGAAGATACTCCGAGAGAAACATTCCACATGTCACTGTTCAAAGAACGGTTTTCACGCTGGGATCAACAAATGACTAAGAAATCTGGCAGTCAGCGGAAATAATTTCTGGTATCACAAAGCGACAGCGATACTGATGCTGGAATATCTCAATTACAGGAAAGAAGAGGTCCAAACGTGGTAAAGATTGGAAGAAAAAGGCGAAGAAACTTTTCAGTGAAGAAAGCGGATGCATATACTCTTACCTCAAGATGTAGACAAGACAAGATAATACAAGCCTAATGATATATGTGTTGGTAGTTTGTTGGAGTTTTATAGGGTTTATCATAGTGTTCAAATCACAAAAAATTGATATTTGCTGTCAATGATCTTCTGCTTATTAACTATTGATCTTTAAGATCGTGAATAAACAATCGAGGCAAGCCTCTATGCTATATCATATTTAGTGAGCTACAATGAGCTTTGATGAACCCCAATGAATCTTAATCGAGGCCTAAGAGCGGAAACGATGCGCGCATGCGCCCTTCATACAAAATAAATGATGAAATTATGAGACGAATGCTCTTGCATGTTGCGCAACCAAAGCCATTCAAAAGCATGTTTTGCGTGTTTATTTATATTTTGCATCTGGTTTTTCAAAAAAAATTTGACCCATGAAATAATTGTCTACCTCTCTGACGAAATCAGGTCAGCACAAACAATAAGGCCTTATTGCTTGGTTACAGTCAATTTCATTCAGCCTTGACAGAGTCATTGCACCAAAGCACCAAGACAAGTAAATTAACTGTTTGTAAAATAGACCATCATACAAAGAAAAACACAGGTACTGAATAATATCTGACATTTATATTATTTAAATTCTTATTTATGTTTCATTTTGTTACGTTAAAGGCCAATTTCATTGTTCTGGGAGTTGATACCGAGTTAGCTAGACTTGGCTACGCAAATATAAATGAGCCAGCGCTAGGCCCGATAAGTTGTGAAATTCTTGAGAAAGAGTGGCCTTTCAATCTGAACTGCTTTTCAAGTTAAGAAATTTAAAAAGTATGAAAGCTGTTAATATTGCTTGGGTTTGTCGACCATATCAATCTCATTTTATTCATGGTCATCGAGAACTTTTCAGTTTTCCACACTCATACAGAAAACTTGTTAAATCTTCTGCAATATTCAAATTGCGATTGCTGAAAAATATATTAAAAAAAAAATTATTTCTTATATATTCTTTATGAATGTTTTAAGAAGCTGTTAAACTTTAAAAACCCTTATCTAATGTATTTTTTCTGTTGTTGTCAACTATATTTAGCTTGTTGCGTCTGACGATTCACGTGACTATTTTCAAAACCCTTTCGCAAGTTTGCCACTTGACCCATCTGTTTAAAGTGGACCTAAACCCTACACAAAAGTTACTACTATTGGTAATTTAGGGGGCCTCAAAACGAAAGAAAATTTTAGAGCCGATTTCAAACTGGCTGAAATCAATGTTTGGCCTGTAGATGTCTCGCACTGACCCCCCCCCCCCCGTATGCCTCTGAGCCAAGTGCACCCATGGGGTAATGATCTAAATTCATACGTCGAGGAGCAAAGGGTCCATTCAAATCGTACAGAAATTCGGAATAAAAATACTGCAGAATTTTCAACCAGTTAGTAAAAAAGTGGCTTCCTTCTAAAATTGTTTTTTTTTTGCTGATTAACGTTAGTTTTGTGCAATTGTGTATTGGACATTTTTTACAAAAATATAAAGGCCTTGCTAGTACATTTATAGGACTGCCCTGGAGATATCAGGACATCAGTTTATGCATCAAGTGCTTATGATAGTTGTTTCCAATTTGCAGTTGCTTCTTTTACTTCTTGATCAAAATACTAAAATGTCAATCCCCATTGAAGCTGCAATGCCTTGTTTGACTGTAAAGTCTGAATCTTCGAAATCAATGCCACAGAGAACCGACTTTGAACTGGGAGACCAATTAGGCCAGTTCAGTCCATACAAGAAATTCCATTGAAATGTCTCTCAGCGTTTTATTTTGTCGGGCATGTGATCAATGGAAACATCTGGGTGGTACTGACAGTTAACTTAGAAATTCGGATTTCAACGTTGTCTGCCTAGCCTCTTGATCGAGGATGGTATAGAAGCCACACCAACTTTATTTACTTTTTCAAACACGCCCTACTTATGACGTCACGAGATAGTAAATAATATCAAGAGAATCATAGCTTTGAAAGGCTGTAAAATAAAAAATGCCTTCAAATTTATTGAATTCTGTCTTTAGCATTCTTAATCACCTGCTCGATATAGGCTTATACGATGTTCAATAATTATACAAATCGATGACATGGTGTCATAAGCACTTTAATTATGAATTGCTTCACCAGTTTTGTCCTGATGGTAAACGGGAGAACTTACTTTAACAATGTGAATAGGGCGCTTGCGGTTGGATGAGCAGGCACCTTACTCATGAATAAATCTTGAATACAAATGATTAGTGACCATGCATAATTCTTCAGGGTTGGTACAGAATGTGTCTTTCAATTAAGCCAGCAGATAACAATGCGCCTATTTTCCTTTGCAATCTGTAATTCTGTACAACACCACGCATGTCTTTGTTATGCAGATGAGATATTCGAAGGGCTGTGAGTGAGCGACATATTTTAGTCACTGCGATCGTTTTTCTCATTATCAGATTTCAGTAGCATTTCCTTGCTTAATACTTACTACAAAATGAGGAAAGAAGTGGCAAACATGCGATCGATAAAACAGTTATATACATATTTTTTGTGGTATTTAGTTATCACTGACGTCTCTGTCAACACATCGAGAAATTGTCCATCAATGTGTAAGTGTGGGATGTTGATTTCGAAAATAGCAATCAACTGTGAAAACAAGGATTTGTTGACATTTCCAAGAAACATGAGTAGAAGTACGGAATTGATGTAAGTATTCACTTCTTGAGGAGATTCGATCAATATTCTTATAGAAGGGGCTCACAAGTTCTAATAGGGTTGTTACCTTGTTGTCAAAGCAATGCTGTCTTGTTTACTTTGGCTGTTCCAAGTACCAATTTCTATATTATTATTTCTTATGCTGTTAAATGTGTTAATTGACAAATCAAGGGGAAGTAAAGATTGTATTAGCTATGTCGTGTGAACATGAGGAAAAATCAACAAAAGCAAAGATACATCTAACGAGAGCCTTGTCTATTTCTGTTAGGCCCTTGAATTATTTATTTGCCCTATCTGAAGAAAATTGAAATAGAAAATTGAAATAGAAAAGCTCAATTAACACCTTTTAATTTAGCAAACAAAGCTCCTTTCGTTAGTTGAGCTCACACAGAAACATACAACATTTCAAAAATGCATGCATTTGAATAAATGAACAAATGAGTCTTTCATTGAGTTGATAATAACACCGTACACCGTAGCACATTTTTCCATAGACATTTAACTGTTTAAATGGACAAATTTTTTCGTCGTTCAGGCACGATTAAGAATTTATTTTGATGAAAGAGAAAGCAATTCAATTTTGAGCTATTTTTTAAAAAAGTTGATGATTTGATAATCTTACACTAATTTCAGAAATACAGTCTCCTTTACCTAATTTCGTATTGGTTGAATGAAAGATTTTGGTAGATTATGGCGCAAAATAAATGTTTCTAGGGAATATGTATTTTTTGTTTTCTTTTCTGTCTTTGCTCTTAGGGGTCAAAATATTAATTGAAAAAATAAAATTTCTGTTATTGTCCTCCTACAAATATATCTCAATTCTTATTCTGTCTTAACTAGATTAATTTTAATCATGTTAACGCCATTGCTATCAAGATATATTATTATATCTTATTTGCAAACAGGAAACTTTGATATAGGACAACTTGGCTTTGCTTTACCCTAAACCTACTAATTTCCTAACTGGATTTGGTACATCCAGTTTAGAAAAAAGCAAACCATAGCGCAGCATTTCATTAGTATTAGACCCAACAAACTCAATTTCTTCCCGTTGTTGAAACCTTAGTATAGGCCTATGTTTTATCTTTAATGAAAGTTTTTAAACAAGTTATTGCCCATAGAATCAGGCACAATTTCTGTGATTGTGAATCACATAATGTGATAGAGGTAATCTACTGGACATTTAGTACTTTTCAAAGCAGTCTGTCTTTACCGACTTTGTTTCAGTACACTAAGTCACAAATCACTAACTTTTTTTTGAATAATTTCTTTAATGAATCAACATAATAGAACTTTAAATGAGTTTAAATAACATAAAAAGAAGAAACATTTTCTAGTCACTAGTCACGATCTCTCTTCGTTTCGACACAAGCAAGCACATTTTTTTTGAGCAATATTTTCAGTTTGATAACGGGGCTTATTCATAATGATCAATTCAGTTCAGGCTCCCCAAAAACTTTTACGAAAGGCAAAGTTTTATCTGCAGATTTTTACTTATTCCATCTAATCATCGTCTAATATAAGCTTGGTTTTCATCTTCGAATCTTTGGCTGCGATGCGAAGCTTTCTAGAGTTGATTTCCCTCACTTCATTATCCATTGTCTCAGTTTTTCGCTCAGACTCGGTCATCGGCTCTTCGCTGCGAATTTCCAACGGACACAACAGCTGTAGCGGCCTTTCTAATATTTTGTTGTTGTGTAATATGATTGCTCCCCTTACAACGTTGTCTTTTCCCTTTACAAGTTTGATTACTCTTCCTTTCAGCCATAATCCGCGATTCTTTTCTTCTCCTACAAGAAGAACTATCTCACCAACCTGTGGAATTTTGGCTTCTGTTCTGTACACTCGGTGATAATCTATCCGACTTTTGATGTATTCTTTTGATCAACGCTTCCAGGCATGATTTGTGATGCTTTCCAATCTCTTTTGACATTTCGTTACATCTTCTATTCCAACTTCAGTATCTTCTATCGTAATTGCGTTTTGTCCCCACATGATGTAGTTTGGAGTTGAGATTCGCTCTCCCTCAACTTCAGTTTCGATGTGCGTTAAAGGGCGGTTATTCATATGCTTCTCAATGTCCAATACGACCGCTTCTGAATTCTCGAATGAAAGGTGAGTGCGTCCCAAGTTTATGTAGAGTACACCTTTGATGTCCTTGAGAAGTCTTTCGTATATTGCTCCCCACCACGGCGATCTACTTAGATTGAATTTCCACTCTATTTCTTGCTTCGCAAGGTAGTCGTGTAACATTTCACTCTTTCTGATTTTCTTTATCCACTCTAAATGCGCCGCCGTTGTCTGAGATTATGACATCAGGTCTGGTCTTTCTTGTTATAAAGGCGTTTAATTTTTTTTGGAACTCTTCGGCAGTTTGTGTTTTTGTAAGCTCTAAGTGTACAGCTCTGATGGCAGTACAGGTTAAAATAAGAACGCAACTTTTTGCTTTTTCGTTCTTTGTCTTTTTGTACAGAATTGGTCCCGCAAAGTCTACACCTGTGTACTTGAAAGGTCTGCTCTTTTGTGTTCGAAACTCTGGTAGTGGTGCTGTGATGTTTGCTTTATATGGTTTCGCTGAGAACATTTTGCATATGTTACATTCACAGATACATCTTTTGGCGTGGGCTCCAATTTTCTCGAATAGCTGCCATTGTAGCTTTTCGTTACTCCAAAATGTTTAACTTTCACGTGTTCATGTTTGATTAATTTTTCAGTAAACAATCAATTCCTGTTTTTGAGTCTTTCTGTAATTTCCATTCTGGTCTCTCTAAGTTTTGAGGTAAATGGCTTTGTTCTTTGCGTATCCAATGTTCTTTGGCATCTTGAATTTCAGTAGTAGTTAATGGTTCTTTGAATAGTTCCTTCTTATCACGTTTGTTTACACAGTTCTTTGTGAATCGTAAACACCATGCTGTCACTCTTAACGTAGTCCAGTAATTCTTTCTTTCCAACAAACTGTCCCATTCATTCTGCTCTCTTTCTTGGGTAAATGCGACGATCTCTTTAACTGGTTTGATTTCACTGTTAATTCGACGTGAGACGTTTAATATTGGCTGGTTTGGCCATTTACTTTCATCCAGAAGCCAGCTTGGACCGTTACAACCGTTAAACTCTATTTTGTTCAAAGAAAGCCTCGACTTCCAAGATCGGCCACATTCATTTCCGAAGGACAATACTTTGTAGTAATATTATTTTCTTCTATTGTTTGTGGCACTTTTCGTACTCTGTTTGAAACGAAAGTTTTCCATGCCTTAACAGGGTTGATGATCCAGTATAATGCAACCATGCTATCCATCCACAGGGTGAATGACATGATTGGCAAGTTCTTCAATGCTCTACATAAATTCTTTACCATGTTTGTGGCCATAAGACCACTTTTGAGTTCTAATCTCGAAATAGTAGTGTTCTTTTTTGAGATTCTTGACTTGGTGGTTAACAGTCCCATAACTCCATTCGTTTCATGCTCTATAACTGCGATTGTTACTGTAGGGCACGCCATTTCACTAGCATCAGCAAACTGGTGTATGTGAACTGCCTTTACGTTCCTGTTTTCTTTGATCAGGCTTCTTGGTACTTTGATGTTTTCAGTTGTTTTGTCCATTTCATCCACTCTTTTGCAATGGCTGGAGAAACTTTCTTATTCCATTGAGTATTTTCTTCACAGGCCTCTCTGAATAAACGTTTTCCTTCTACTATTGTCGGTGATATCAATTCTAACGGGTCGTATACACTTCCAAGGACACTCAAGATTGATCTTATTGTAGTTGATCCATTGTTCTCTGACTTGGGTATTTGTATTTCTAAAGTATCTTCGACTTTATCCCACACTTGTCCTAATATTTTACTTGGATTTTTCAT
>WUAR02368872.1:0-12593 GCA_015164055.2 Chrysaora achlyos
ATTATTATCATTGTTGTTGCTACTATTGCTATTATTATACAGAGAAAAGCAATAAAAAATACAACATTTCTTGTTGTAACTTAAAATTTCACGCTACTCAGCAACCATCAGATAGCTGATTTTTCTACTTGGCGTCTTGCATGCAAAAAAACGTGGAATCTTTAGACAGCAAGACGAAAATACCTCTCCCCCTTTTTATATATGCAAGACAACAAGTACAAAAATCCATTGTCTGATGATTTCTGAGTACCGTTAAACTTTGAGTCACAACAAGAAATGTTGTCTTTCTTATTGCCTATCTCTGTATAAACCCCTCTGCTTTTACTGCATACACTGTAAAGACCAGTTTAGTTAGCAACAACCTGTAAATTTATA
Source organism: Chrysaora achlyos (assembly GCA_015164055.2). Taxonomy (NCBI): domain Eukaryota; kingdom Metazoa; phylum Cnidaria; class Scyphozoa; order Semaeostomeae; family Pelagiidae; genus Chrysaora; species Chrysaora achlyos. The sequence goes on from WUAR02368872.1 coordinate 376, forward strand.
TTACAGTTATTCTGAAAATTTGCATATTTTCTAAATTCTCATGCATTTCTCTTTCAAGGACAAAAATTACACAGTCTAAATTAGGATAGTTTTCCATTTCCAAAACAAAAACATTTTTGTTTTAAAAAAAGAAATTATTTAAACTTTATAAAAATGAAGCAAATTTTCAAACTCACCGATCTGTTGAGAGTTCTTGCAGCTCTGAGCTCCTCAACAAGATGTGACATATTTAAATCTCCAGATTCCAGATTACTGTCAAGAAGTCTAGAAGTTGATTTAACTGGAGACATAGATCTGCTCATGCGATCTTTGATCGAACTTAGTCTTGACATAGCTGTAGGCTTGTTCCTTGACTTTTTTATTGGTGGACTCTCTTCTTGATCTTCTAAGTATGAACTAAAAATAATTATGCAGATAAACAAATCAGGTTAAAATAAGAAAATACACGAGTAACAATAGTACTAAAACGTACAACAAATAATTAACCCCATTATCACCCCTATAGCTTTGTGTTGTCTATGCGTGCATTTTTTTTCTTTCTTTATTTAAAGTTAGTTACATAATAGCTTTAAAATAGTACAAGCTAATTCACACTAACTAATGCATCACAGTGCTCAATGTACGGAAGTACAGAGCAATAATAGATTAGAAGCAAGAAAGAAGACTAGTTCTCTGTTACTCGGAGTTTCATGCTTTTGCAATCATCAGACAGACTAACCCCAATAGTATAAATTCTGGAGCCTCAATCTTAAAGGAACTTACTTCACTAAACTAAATTTAAAGGAATTTCCTTTCACCACTTGCTTGATTAAAAGATGTATAGGGTATGGTTTTCATATAAACCCAAGTGGTTATTATACTTCTATATTTATTATTATTATATGTTTATACTTTAAAAATAGTTATTTCTTGGAATTCGGTCAGAGGAGGAGCCAAGAGAAAAGCAAGCTTCATGCAATAAACCAGACCGTTCACTAGGAGGCGTGCAATAGCACGGGCACGCCCAGGCACACATCCAAACATCCTTTGTTTTTGTTCAATAACTAAAAAGCGAATGATTTATTTCTTAAATTTCTTATTAATTGTTTTGTTATTATAGCTATCGTTTTCTGTCAAGCTTATAAAACGCATCACGAAACCACATGCCCCACTCAAAAATGCTTGTGATTGACCGTTCATCTCAAAATTTCACATTCATGGCCTAAATAAAGCAAGGAAGAACTGCTGTTGTGATGTGTTTAAGTCCTTGCTAAATTCCCGGTTCTTGTCTCAAAATTTACCCAAAGCTTATTCTAGCTGCTTAAATTTGCAACAGTTCTTCAAATCACTTCATCAGTTTTATAATCTGCTTTGATTTTCTAGATCCAGGATTGCTCATACTGATTCAAAATGAATAATCCTTTATTAAGAATCTTATTTACAGACTAAAACATTCACAGTGTTAATCCCAAATTTAAAACTTTTGGGCAGGGGCACTATGTATTAAGCTTCAAAATAGCAGGATATGTTAGGGTAACCATTAAGGTTACTGTTCCAATTACAGTTAGGGTTACTGTTCCAATCAGTTATTGGATAATAAAGCAATATAAACTGGTTGTGCAGGAAATCTATAGGAACCTTGATGTGACTAGAGTGGGTTCATGTCCCTTGCTTGATGTTTTCGCGAGGTATTATTCATTCAGAAGCCTTTTAGAAAAATGACAAAAAGCCTGCCTCCATTTTGTCACTTACAGCTGTCACACTACAGTTAGTGGGTTTCTTATATCCCCATTTTTCCTAAATGTCCAATTAGCATGACACGAGAAAACCACAGACCAACGACCTAGCTTGCTCACTTTAAAACTTTATCTACCTCATTTTGGGTTTACTTCAGACCTTTTACTTTAAAACTGAGAGTGATGCTGCCTGCTGGACTACACACACTACACCGCTTTCAAGCTTAGTGAACTTGCTTAACTTGAAGTTTTAGACATTGATGCTAGGGGCTGCAGAGATTGTATTTTATTAAAATGATGGAACAGTTGAATACTACCCTAGGTATGGAGGAGTAAAAGCAACATGGCTCTAGAATCAAAAAAAGCAAACATGAAATGACGTTGTTTTTTTGAAAATGTCACAGCTAAACAAAGTGGCTGGCTATGAGTGACAATTAACAACGAATCATTTCCTTTCTTGTTTACCCCTCGTTGCCTGGGGCATGAAACAGATGACAACAAACAACCCTATTCTACCCTGCTCAAGTTGCAATCTAAGGATTTTCAGAGTTCAACAGACCACAGAATACTGATGTTCAAAGATATATTAAACAAACATAGCATAAAAGAAACTTAACAGAGAGTAGACGTAGAAATTCGCCATAAGATGGGCCTAAATGTTGATAATGGCAGGACTCACGTCTCGCAAATTACCTTTCAAATTCTCCTTCTTCAACCGCTGATATTCTCCGTTTGCTATCACGCAGTGCTGTGTGGAGGCTTTCTTTCAAATCTTGCAAATCTGGGTAAGATTCTTCTTCGCTTTGATACTTGTCAAGACTTGCTTGCCAAGCTACATTTGTTTGTTTTAATAAGTCTTCATTTACTTTCGCATTCCGATCCACCATATTGAAATTACTTGGCCTCTGGATGAAAGTATTAAGCGAAATACGGCGCCGAGATACAAAGCACAAAGCTCCTTCACAGTGTTGCAAGCAATGGTCTTATATTTGAAGATTTTAATCATAAACCTAAAATGAAAGACAAAAAGAAAGATGAAATTGGGACTAGGATGGTCAGTTTTATCAACCTTTCTATTGGCGATCCGAACCAAGGTGTAGAAAAGTAAATAAGCTACGTACTACAACGTACTACGCAACTACACTAGGCAACAGGCAGACATGAAGATATTGTACCATATTTCACCTAATGCTGTTATTAATTTCCCAATTAAAACGAGTCATCCATGCAATTTAGTCATCAAGGAAACAGCCAATCACAACGCAGTTTGGTTTGAGGGAAATTTTTTTGAAAACACGAAAGAAAGACAAAATGGCCCTTTTGTTGATTTGATAGAATTTGGCTTTTGGCGATAATTAAATTGTAATAAGAATAGCGTACCAAAGAAAACCCAGATGATAATAGATCAATAAGATTTATTGCATCAAAATTATCTTTGTTGTAGGCTAAACAGGTTCTACAGAGGTGGTTCGAATAACAAATATTGATCGCAAACAATTGAAAACAACATGGGAAGTGGCCACAAAAATAGCAATGAACACAATAGGGGAACAAACAAGTAAAAAACAAAAATTCAAAAAAATGTTAGTTAAACATTTCACATTTTAAGAACTCTTAATGATGACTTATGGCAAAAAATTATTATCAATTCAATTTATGAGCTTTTCATTACTAGCAAAGAATATCAGTTGTTTGTGAAATCATATCTATAAAGTTATCTGAGTTAATATAGTCAAATTTGAATAGTAGCATAGGCTGGATAAGCGATCCTGTTTATGGTAAAAAATTTAAGTTTAAAGTGCCAGTAAAAGTGCAAAAGCTTATTCCTTATTTATAAATCATTCTGCGATGCGAGTTCTCGTGGAAAATTTTGTATTTCATTCATCAATTTCTTTGTTTCAATTTTATGTAATCATTCACCATGTACTTTGTTTCAATTTCTATGTAGCCAATCAACGTGTAGCATTAATGACCACGTGATAAAACCCATGTATCTTCATTGGCTGATTTCAACATGTCAGCAAGGTCACAGCTCGGTCAAATACAAATTCGCCTATACATTATGGCAATAAATAAGTCAACTATTTGGACAAAAAACAATAATTTGCGTAACTTGATAGGAGAATTACTACTTAGCTACAATTACTACAAGAATCACGGCTTCGTTGTACCATATAAAACTAAATATATATTCGAATTTGTAATAGTGCAAGCCAAGAATTCAAGAACCCATAATAAGAAACATTAAACAGGTTCAAACGTTTTTTCTTCAAGTCTACAAGATTGTTCGATCGAGTGTGTGATCCAGTCTTCTGAAACTATGTGAGGTTTACGAGGCAATTGTCTGATCCTCGTTCTCAACTGTGGCAGCCTCGTTGTGTCCCTAAAAAGATAAAAACTGCTTTCAACGAAGATTAAGCAAATAACTTTAAGGCCTTTCAAAAGAATATACGAGAAGAAGCAACTGGGCTTGAAGAAGAAATATCTAAATTTGGTGTTTTCTGATACGATTTTAGTTCACCTCTTTTCTTTTTGATTAATTAAAGTTATGTATGCATATATACATAATAATTAATGCAGATAATCATTAATAGCTATTAATGCATTAAGCAACTACAAGTTCTCTTCTGTTCTAGCAGCAACGTAAACGTCATTAACTAAAGTTATCAAAGTTTGTTTTCCTCGAGCCAGTTAAACTTTCAAGATCATTGGTCGATTCTACTTGGGTAATCTCATATTTATATTTTAATTTTTTATGTTTCTAAATGTAATTCTTATGTAATTCGGTTGCGAAACTAGCAGTGTGATAATTGGTCTTCACGTTGTTTTCAGGGTTTCAAATTAGCCTTTATCAACTGTTCAATGTTGGAATTTTTCAAAAATTAAATTTCGCGTATCGTAACTGCCTGATATTTTTTTGGCAGAGCAATAAAATTTTGCCTTTTTTAGCTAATATAAAAACTTATTTGTTCTGTCTTTTCATAATATTTCAGAAAATACGGGATAAATCACCCACTCGAGTGTGTGGAAGTCAAGTCATGTGTACTTGAATTTGTTTGAAATTTTGCAACACATTTTAAACAAAAGAAATTCTGGATTGTGACATGGCCAGCCATTACTTTTGCTGTTTGGCCGAAAAATAACACTGTATGGCATTATATATAGCAAAATTGAAATTTTGCAACACATTTTAAACAAAAGAAATTCTGGAATTTGGTTGTGACATGGCCTGCCATAAATTTTGCATTTGGCATAAAAATAACACTGCATGACATTATATGGAGCAAAAATTAGAAGGATGTACTTACATCTTGTCCACTAAAATATGTGTAGTATCGTTATCAATGCAAGCAGAAAGCTTCCCACCATAAAATTGAAATTCCAAAGATGGCAGGTCGAGTTCATGGGTGGCTTTATCCTGGAGGAATCGAAAAACATAAAACAGTCTTGATCTGATATATTATGACAGGAACAAACAAGCGTGTAGAAGATTGCTGAATATTTATACTAGATCCATATTTACAGCTCTCGAACCGTTTCAATGCTTTTGATGACGTCATCAAAATGTAAAAGTTGGCAAATTTGATTATAGATACATCATCGGAAAGCTCGTGATTAAGATATCAACATAAGGCCTTTGAGTTGCCATTCGAAAAGATTGATCTATAGCGGGCTTTAAATTATTTAAACTCGTTTTGATGACACCATCGATCACGTGCCAACAAAGCAGAATTTGAAAGCTCCCATTTTTGGTAGGAAAATCAATGAAAGCTGTAGGAGGCAAGATAAAAATGGCAGTTTTCATTGTCAATCTCAAAACGTTGGGACGTTAGCAGGAGGTCATAACATTTTAATATTCATTCGATTAACAACTCTTGTTCGGCGGATTGCTTCTGTATCGTTTAAAGCATAAAACGTAAAATTATAGAATTTTGAAGCCATTTTCATTTTGTTAGCAGAAGTGGGAACTCCTCACGATTTCGCACATCTGTTTGCATTATCTGCATGGTTGGCAGGCCAAGAAGCTGTTCGGTCTCTAGCCATCTGTTTCTCGGGAGCTGCCTCCATTGGTCTTCGGTTCCGATGCCTATGATCTTAACAATTAAAAAATAAACTGGCCAGAGCTAAATTCAGAACGGTTGATCAGTAAAGAGAATATTACAAATATTTTAAAACTTACACTTGCTCGATTGCCGATCTCGGCCCAACGATCTACATACGCTCTGCAACGATAAATGTAAAATATTAGATATTGAATATTCTGCATTAAATATTAGATATCCAATATTAGATAATAATATTAGATAATAATATTTAATATCAAATATTAAATATTAGATATTAAATATTAGGAAATAATATTAGATATCAAATATCATATATTAAATGATAGATATTAACTATTAGATATTAAATATTAGAGGTAATGATATAAACTTAGGGTCTTAAGTAAGGAGTTTACTGAGATGCTATCATATATGCTAACTTGAAAAATTCTCTTCCAACTTCTGCTTTACATGGTATACTAATCATCAGACTGGGCATTCCTTAGTTTTTGCCCAAGAGGCAATCTACGTAACATAGGAGAAATTAGTACTTCATTCACCAATTCGTTTGTTTACATTTTTGAATAGCAAATCAACATGCAGCATTTCTGACCACAAGATAAAACCCATGTAGCGTGAATGGCTGATGTCAAACGTAAACAGAGTCGCAGCACATCAACATTTGTGCGTTACGCCGCTAAATAAGTTATGAATGTCCGACATACCTGCATCTTCGAAAGAGACCGAGCGGCGAATCATTTGGAAAATATCGAAATTCAGTTTCGGCTATTTGATCGTCAGTCATCTCAACCTATACAGAAAGCAAAGAAAAAAAATTTAATATAAATCAATTTATAACAAATGCCACAAGGATCTTTACAACTATAGATTGACTGTGTTCAGAAGCACTCCCATCTTGAATGGTCTATTAAACTGGACGCTCAAACGACGACTTTATAGTAATTGTCATAGTCATAGTCATAGTCATAGTCATAGTCATAGTAATAGTCATATATACACAAAAATTGAGCAAATTTTAAAATCTACGATGACTTATATGTAGTCGCAGCAAGAGAGCACTATTCCGAAAAGCGCAACAGATTGGTTCTGTAAAAGCTTCAAAAGAATGAGGCCAAAAAACGGCAACTCGCGCGAAATCTCGCGAAAATCGTTGCTTAGAGATTGTTTTATTTTTTCATGGCATGAAAAAACAACATAGCAATTTACTCGATAATTACCGATGACGTCATAGCAGGGACCTGTCTAAAGTCACAAACCAAAAATGAAACAAAATAAGTGCCTATGACAGAACCTGGCATTAGCTTAAAAATACAAAATTCAAATAGTTCATCAATGGTCAGAGGGCACCCATGCACCACATTTAAAGCTAATTGGGGTATCGATTATGAAGATATGGTACCATTATTACTCATGACAGGGTCCCTACTATGACGTAATCAATAATTTCCTTCACACGGCCATAACTCAAAACAACAATGGATATTGAAGTTTTGTAAACATCATCCTTCCTTACTATTAAAGCTTTTTTCCAAAAATCTAAAAAAATAATAGGTCCACTCCAATATTAAATGGTTGGCTGATCTCTAACCTTCTCTTTCATTCCTTCAAATATATTCTCAAGGCGGTCCGGCGTTAGTTCTTCAGTATAACTGTCTCCAAATCTGTCGTAATTCTCTGCAAGTTTATCTTTGGTCTGTGGAGTCGCGAATATCAAATCTTGCGGCTTATAGGCCAGTACCTCGTCTTTTTCCTGCAATTGAATCACGAAAATTGAATCATGAATATTGAATCGCAAATATTGAATCACGAATACTGAGCACACTATAAAGAATTACCTGTTTAGGGCTAAGCTCGTACCTAAAGAAGTCCAAACTAGATGTATTAAACTCAAGGATAACAGGCTAGAATCACCTTTACGATGTTTGCTATTTTAGTATTTTAGTAGAGAAGACTATATCATAAGTTCAGATATGCATGTATGAGTCTATGTATATATATGTATGTATGTAATCATTTCTATGTATGTAATCATTTCTTTTACGTGAATTACAGGGCTAAGCTAAAGCTTGTTCAAAGCCTGGTCAATCAAAATAAACAAAAACAAAAACATTTACTAAAGGCAATCTATAATAGTTCTATATATAAGAGTCCATTTGCCTCCTAAAGAATAGTAACTTTAAAAAATAAACATTAAAAGTTTACGATAGCAATGACAAATTCAGTTTATACAAACAGCATCATATAAATATAAGTGGTGAAATCAATGAAAGAGAATAAAACTATAATGACTTTTTATAAGTGTAGTTTTCACACTTAAAAATATCCATATAGTAGCTAAAACTACGTATTTTGAACTGTGCTTTGGAGGACGCTTGCCTTACTTGAGCAAGTAATCAATTCTAATTCAGAAGGCAAAAACAGAATTTTCGCTCTCCAGAAAAATAACTGCAGTATAGTTTCAAGGTAATAATGATAAATGAAAGAAGAATATTTAAGAACGATTTCCCTGATTATCTCTAGTACCATGCTCATCAAGATTAGATTAAGATTGAGACTTCAAGAGTTACTTCGACGAGTACAAACACTACAAGTCACACAGACACACAGTAAGATATATAATAGCAAAACTTACCAAACAGGTCACAAGCCAAGCAACAGAAACGACATCGCTGTCTCCTCGACTAAAAAGGAAAACAGAGAGATATCAGCAAGAAATTTGATTCCAACATTTGTACCTAAAGGTTGTAGGCAACGAGGGTCGTGGGTTCGAGCCTTATTCCACATTATTTGTTATCTTTTATTAAATGTACGAGGAGCAATGACATACCAGTTACTAAGTTGAATGGAACCGAGGAATGGAACCGGGGAACCGGAGAATAAAACAATTAATTATTAGAAGGAACCAGGTGTGAACCACTCTGGCTTGGCAACAGAAATATTCTTTGTTGTAATTTCGACACTATCGTCGGAAACACCATGAAAGCAATATCGTAACTTTAAAAGTAACTAGGTTTTTCAGTAGAAATACGACAAGAAGCAAATGGGCTTGAAGAATAAGATATATCTAATTTTGTACCAAGAAAAATCAAGATAACTAAGATTTCACAAAGCTTTTCATGTTCTCTTTGACTTATGTTGACTATACCTGATGACGTTCTTGACTCGCAAATTCACTTTGTCTGCAATCACGCAGTGGGTAGTTGTAGATGGATTTTGAATGAATGTTCCACCATGCTGAAAGAGACAAATACAAACATTAAAACAACAAATTAATTCAAAAAATACTTGAATCTTGCATTACTTTCGTTTCTGTAGAGCATGGCCCTTTTTCGTGTGTAATCAATAGTTGACTGTAGCTCCAAAACATGGATGTGACCAAGAAACAAGCAGCAAGCTTAGTTGGTGCGTACACAAGAATGTTACGGGCAGCACTTAAACATCACTGCTAACAACATCCAACAAAAAAAACATCTCTAGGGAAACCTACGTCCATTATCGAAATCTATAAAAATAGTGGAGAATCTGACTAGCAGGGCATTCTTGGCAAAGCAAAGAAGAGTTAGTCAGTGACGTGTTGCTTTTGAAACCCATCTTCGGAAGAACATCAGTTGGAAGACCTAACCAAACCTATGTTGACCAACTAGCTGAAGACAGTGGTCTTTATATTGAAGACAGGGGCCTTTTTATTGAAGACAGTGGCCTTCACATTGAAGATAGTGCCTGTTCTGGGTGGCTTGATCCAGACATTCATACTTAGATTAAACCATTCCTGGATGTTTTCTCGTCATCTTTTAGGTGACATATCTCTCTTGCTTGACAATGTCTGACAATGACAATGCCAATGACAACCATGCCTCCCAAGCATATTTTCGAGAGACCTAACTGGGATCGCTTGATTATAATTTTTATGATACACATAATTGGGGTCAGGGATTTTAGTATTAGGAGGTCCTTAATTTTAACACGATCTGGAAGTCTGTTGTTAGTCAAGCATCTCATGATGTGGTTTTGGAGATCTCAATGATCTTAGAGAATACGAAGGTCCAGTTCACACATTCGAGTTATAACAAGACAATTTCACCTTTTTTCTTGAATAGCATTAAAATAACAATATTTGAGGTAACAATTTTTAGTTTTGAAATTAGATAATTGCGCGTTTCTTGAAAACAATGGTGACTAAAACAAAATTACCAAATTACAACTTGTCGTAGAAGACACGGGATCAACTAAAAGATTTTGGAAACAAAATCTCACAACGTAGCTTCAAGATATTTTATCCTATTCCTGACCAACCTGTTGAACGACATGTGATCTTGCTAACATTACTTTCACAAAATAACATAACATAACAATTAATTTGCAAACATGTGATTTTACTTACTTCGGCTATCTTCTTCTCGAGATCATGCTTTGAGAACTCTTTAGATCCATTCATTACACAGAACTCGTGATCTCTGAAGAGCTTTGAAACCTGAAATTAAACCACTTTGAATTAGACAGGCACTGTATTTAAAGAGATTGAAAGGCAGAAACACCGTAAGACAACAAAAACAACAGCAATAAGTTTAAAATTTATTACAATATTTCGTCCTGTCATGCAGGACTTCTTCAGGATCAACAACAAACGTCGCTTGATGTAGTGGTTCTTCCTTGTTGTTATACTATATTCAATTCCTACTCCTGCGCAACGTCTCACTTACAACTTCACAACACCAATAACACCAATGAAGCTAAAGTGTAAAATGCAAAAGAAACCAAAACGTTGAGTTGTTTGGCCACCGAAGCTCTACAACGCTCGATATATCTCGATCTTGACATCAAATGTCGAGTGAAAAATCGAGTCGTTTGGCCGGAGCTTTGGTCGCCACACGCAGTGACCAAAACTTTAGGTGTGAATTAGTAAACACAGCACTCTAGAGAAACAAGACTAGAACTGCACTACTATGCAAAGCTTCAAGCAGGACCTCAAAAACAATTACAGGGAGGGAAATCTATGCAGCTGCAAGCTCTGCACAAATTTTGTGCCAAATATTGGTTATTTATATGCAACATAGTAACTTTTTCTTTCATCTCTCGCTCATTTGATTTATACGTCTTATTCTTAGTCCTTTTTTGGATTTATATCTTTTTTATCATTCACTCTTTTTGCCGGCTATAATCGCTGTAACATTTTTATGTTCTTGTCATGTGTAGTATTGTATTAATTACAGTAAATCTTACTACTTGTATGCCTTAAATTACATAGTCAGCGTAAATTAGCTAACCAGATAAACCTACTGAAAATAAAGTATTTAAATAACCTCTTTCACAGCAGTAACATCAGCTCCTTTGAAATGCGCAGCAACAGTTCTCGATGGCTCCACTCTTGCCACGGTTCGTTTCTTCTTCTTTGTCGGCTCTGCTAATTCGCCGTCGTCAATTCCCTTGTTTGCAAGATAGCCACCACAACTCTGAAAAATAGATTCCAAGTAGCGTTAGAAATATGCAAGAATGCGTGTTTAGGAACAGAGAATTTGTGCTCACTAAATAAATCATCGATCGTCTTGCGTATGTTTCCAACAACTTCTTGTTTTAACGTGCAGAGAACACGGAGCCAGAGAAAAGACGTTGATGTGCTGACTATCATTTTTCTAACTAAATAACTAAGGTTACATTCATTCTTAAATAACGAAATGAAAAGCTATAATTAGTGAATGCAAATAAATGTTGACAAATGAAAGGAAAAGGCAAGGCTGATGCGTGGAGAAAGAACAATGATGAAGGGAATGACCTGGCGTAATGTGCGCAGTGGATTGCAGCGAATGACGTAAGATGTAAACTGACGAGAAAAACGTTTGAATGGATGGAAAGAAGAAACTAGGGTGAGAGAGAGAAGAAGGACTAAATTTACAATATTTAATTCACTACACGTGCAGTACTCAAGGGCAAGTAGAGCTAAAATATTGAAAATCCCAGTTCCAAGAGAACAAAAATAATCGACTTTTCGGGAACAGCCGCTAAAGGCTGATTTACACTCAGCGCTTTTTGTCGCGCGGGCGATCGATCACAGAAAGTAGTAAGAGTTTCTACTTTTTCTTCGATCGCGCGTTCGCATTTTCTAAGGAAATTGATCGCAAAAAGTCGCACCGGCTACAAAAAGCACTGAATGGAAATTAGCCTTAAATCAGGGGACCTTTTCACGAAACGTCAATATACAGCGAGATATAAAATATGCAAAAATTAAATGACGTGCCACATGAGAAGAAGACAACATGTTAGTGCAGCAATCGTCTAATCAACCCAATCAATTAATCAGATAATCACTAGATCAATGAAAAAACCAATCAAACAATCAACTATCAAAGTCAAGAAGCCACAATATGTTAGTGCAGCAATCGTCTAATCAACCCAATCAATTAATCAGATAATCACTAGATCAATGAAAAAACCAATCAAA
>WUAR02369983.1:0-14785 GCA_015164055.2 Chrysaora achlyos
GCCTACTTCGAAGTGCCGGTCTTGCCATGATGGTCACAAAAGCGCAATACAAAAGTGCCTAGAAAGAAGGAAATGATATACATCAATTTAACTCATATATCAAGCTTTAAAATAGCTAAATGCGAAGGAAGAAGTAATTAAATAAAATATGAACGCAAAAACTCGATAAATTGAAGGGATGGATATTTCAGTAGATAGGTTAATCACAATTTTATGCAGACGATTAAAAATCAGGAAATTATTTGTAAATTCTGCAAGTCGAAAGGATATTGCAGCAGTTTTAGTTTATCATAAGAAAAATAATGCGTTGTGCAAGTATAAAGATCAACAACAATCAAGCGTTTGTAGTTCCAAAGACAAATTTGTAAGCAAAAGATATTTACCACAATCTCGAAGTATCTTCTTTGCATAGCCATCTTTCAGAGCTTGCTTTTGCAGAGTCTCGCAAAAAATTTTATATTTCAAGGCTAGACGTGTACCACTGAACCAATCGACACAACTAAGAACTACGCTTAAATTCATCTCTAATTTATAGAGGCAAAATAATAGACAATTATATTAAATGGAAATTAGCCTAGCTGTTTTATCTCAGTTGCAAAAACAATGAAACTGGATCGACTGAAATCGAAACATAAAAAAACTGTTACTTTACAGACTAATGCAGCGGTCGTGTAGTGATACAGTTCTTCTTTTAAAAACAGATCAAGGAATTAAGATTTGAAAAGGATTTTTAACTCGTACAGTAAATCCATTGATTTCAAGTGGCTTAACTGGATATATTGCTCACACGAATCATAAAGACGAATGAAAAAGTCTTAATTAAAATAATTATAACCATTCAAAGAAATTTTACTCCTAAGTATCGATGGCTTTGGGTGTTATTTTAAGGAAATAAACAAGAAAATAATTTAAGGGGTATTTTTTGGATGTTTTTGACAATTAGAGATAAAAAATGTGTTATGTAAAAAAATGGAGCCTTTTGCATGCATAATCGTCGCATTTAACCTTTTATGACAGGAAACAGTTAATGTTTTTTTTTGTTATCATTTATGTTAAAACGTCAGCAATTATTTTTTGCAAAAAGGGTAAGAAGTTAAAAAGCTCAAAAGTTCTTTAGACTAATGAATTTAATTAAAACAGTTAAATTTTTCTATTATTTATATTATTTCAAATCAATATCCTTTCATTATGCTTTTAGAAACGATTCCTTGTTCTAAAGTAGAACGAATAATGCCCATTTTTTACAATTCAGCCTTAGAATCTGTTATAATTACTATTAATATTGTTATTTCTTAGGGTTATTTATAAACTCACAGAAAAAGATCTCATTCATTCTAAAATAAATTATTGTTAAAAGCATTGTTAATTCATATGGTTTTTTAAAAAGCATTATTAATTCAATATTCAAAGACAAAACGTAGTTAAACGAAAGGAAACTAAATCAGTATTGATGGTGCAACTTTGAAGCTCACTTTCACCGGTAATTCAAGTATTGTTGAGTTTCAAAATATTTTATTTACCTCCCTAGTATGCTTTTAATTAAAATCGCTACGAAAAGGATGGCTATGGTTTAATTTTGCTCAATCATATCTCCGTGGGCAGACAAAGAACAAATGCTGGGATTGTCTTGATACCAGAGTCGTATTCTGGGTACCAGAGTCGAATTCTGGATACCAGAGTCGAATTCTGGATACCAGAGTCTTATTCTGGATACCAGAGTCTTATTTTGGATACCAGAGTCTTATTCTGTATACAAGAGTCGTATTCTGGATACCAGAGTCTTATTTTGGATACCAGAGTCGTATTCTGGATACCAGAGTCTTATTCTGGCTACCAGAGTCTTATTTTGGATACCAGAGTCGTATTCTGGATACCAGAGTCTTATTTTGGATACCAGAGTCGTATTCTGGATACCAGAGTCTTATTCTGGCTACCAGAGTCTTATTTTGGATACCAGAGTCGTATTCTGGATACCAGAGTCTTATTCTGGCTACCAGAGTCTTATTCTGGATACCAGAGTCTGTCAAACTTAGTTTGCTTTGTCGATTTTTATAAGTAGCAGTACCAAGGCTATCTACAAGAGTATACAATGTAGATACAAGATACAACTATCGTTTTTGCCAAGTATTCTGGCCTCTTTGTGCAACCAAAATGGAAAGGATTTTGGAGACCAATCCTTTGAGCATGCACGATCAACGAGGTAGAGGAGATGAAAGCCAAATGAGCTGCTTATGATTATGCACGAAATCTCCATTAAAATTTGAAAAAACCACCAGGAAAATTTTGCATTGGGCAAACCCGATCTTGTCAAGGGGGGCAGTTTATTTTCTTTTAAAATTCGGGAATAAACAAGAGAAGATAATAACAGGGTTGAAGAATCATGGAAAATTACAGGAGAGCGGGAAATATCACATAGCAAAGGTATTTGATAAAAATCTAATAAAAGATAACCTTGTAACCACTAAAAGACCCTCTGCGGAAATTTCCGCAAAACTCAGACCTTTTGCTCCCTTCAGCAGACGTTGCTGACCTACCCTGTGGGAGGCCTGTCCCCTTAAGAGAAATCACAAGTGCGCACAGCAACAACAGCCTGTGATAAAGATGTGATTAGTAAAGATCAGCTGATGGCGTTACCAACACCCAACCTCTGGCAAAGATAAATTACGAATCTTACCGCAAGGAGCAGCCCCACAGCTCTTAAAAATATGACAGAGCAAGCACAAAAGCCAACTCTTTAATATCAAGATTTATAGTCATGATAACTGTCCGCAGATTAAACTTCTATCCTCGCGAGTATGACTCACCAAGGGCGAGAGAAAAGATAGACGTTTTGCGAAAATCAAAACTGTTCCAGGAGATAATACTCCTCCCTTGCTTTTCTTGCGCTTAGCTGTTGCAGTGATCAAATCCACGGCTTCATACAAAACAGGGTTTACCTACGAAGAGGAATTAGTCTATCTTTCTGGTAAATACGTACGGCAGATACTTTGTCTAGTATATCCGGATCTCAGTTTTCAACGAGCTGTTATCCGAAGCTTAATACATGTGCATGTTTTTGTTAGAAACTCTCGCTCGACATGTTACATCCATGTGATTTTTTTGACCTCCTCGTGGTTTTTTGCATAATTTCTTTGCTTCTCTCATCAGTGCTTTATTTGGGAGTACCTGTTCTGGGAGTGTCAGAAGATGGTCATACCAGTTTAACCTAGCTTAGTGATTTCGTACAGATAGTTATTTGCAACCTTATCCTGCTATCTGATATTCAACATTTTTCTGAGAAACTTTCTCTGAAATACGTCAAATGTGTTCTCGTGATTCTATGTATTCAGTTTAGGCCATATATCAAGAATATCCGTTGGTGGACGCGCCTTAGAATTGTGGGTTGTACGGTTTGTTTTCCAGCTAATGTAAGTCCAGGCAAAAGGAATAAACGGTGTGGTCACATGAAACAACATTAACACGTATCAAAAGCATTATTATAGAGATTTTAAAGATTTTGATCCCGAGCTATTAGATCCGTTAGCAGAGACAATCAATGTTTAATTTCAAATTCCATTCATGTCATATATAAAAATATGAAAATAACGACCCACGCACAAGAAGTGACGATGATGTCCTGGGTCACTTCGGACAGAAGTAGCAAAAGGGATGGCTGGACACAAGCCAACAGCTATAAAAACGCTACATTAATCAGTTCATAAATAGCAAGATATAGGGCCAAGTGTGATCTATATCATTGATGGGGTTATCATGAGCTGTGAAAACACGTGTTTACAGGCTTGGCTCAGAGGTCTCGACCATGTTATATACACATGTTTCACAGCCAGCAATGTCGTTTTATTAACCTAAAACGTTTTCAGTTGTTCATTGTCATTTCATGTGATAGTGATACGATTTCATTCCTCTATAACAAACCTTGATATCTCGAGAGGAGAAACCTAACTCACTAATCAGAAAACTATTAATTTCATTGGATCTTGGCCAACAGGATGGCGAGAGTTCTAAAATGTGATATTCCGTGCTTTTAGGCCTTTATGATTTAAGTTAATCGAGTTCATAAATTTTGAAGATGTTTTTACACCACAGCCCCCCTGAAGGTACCACTTTTGGCTGCGGGACCCCGGACAGTTGCCCCTTGTCCTTCCTCTCCGTTTGCCTGGTGTGGTAAACTCGCAAAAATTCTCTCTCAGGTAAAAGAATCTCCAGTTATACAGAGTCCCACCATTTAAGTGCAGTCCAGGTCATTCAGCAAATATCTACACCATAGCTAAGTTATGTCTCAAAGATTCTAATTCTTACTAAGAAGGGAAACAAATACACAGTTATAGGTAGGCCTACCAGCTTTAGGAGCATCAAGAAGCATTTAAAGTTGGCCTACCGCCTTTTGAGCGCTTGCATACCTTGCTTAAAAAACCATACTACCTCTTATCCGTTGAACAAATTTCTAGTTTGACAACGTTTCACAATTGCGTATTGCATCCTTCGCCATAACAAGTTTTTGAGAAAAAGTCCTATTTCAACCTATGAAGTGATACAATATAAAGCCATGCCAGCTTTATTTAGGCGTATTGAGAGAAATTGGTAACAAAATTCCTTTACAAGACTCTTTTAAATCTTTTCCCGTCCAAGGATTGTCCAGTTTAACAACGAACAACGTTTAACAACGTTTAACAACGTTTTTGCTAAATCCTGGTGCCCTATATCCTGGTTCTTCTATTCTAGCTGTGTTCCGGCTATACAAAAATGCCATTTCTTTGGCAAAATATACAAAAATCATGCCTTACTTAGATTGAAGGCAGCTGAGGCTGCAACTTCAAGGAAAAATGGTCCTTCTTGTCCAGGCATAAACGTCGACGCAATGATCTTGTAACGACCAGGTGGTACGTCCTTCAACTCGAAAGCCATAAATCCCCATCTGAAAAAGAAACAATTTGGTAATGTTAATACATGTGAAAAAAGTTCAATGTCCTTGCGCTTCTAAAAATGTATTTTCCCACGAAATTCTAAAAAACGTATCTCCAGCTATTTAAATAAAAGAAATACAACGGCGTTGAATGGCCACAGCAAGTGAAGTAAAGCTGGTATCGCAGAGGAAATTCACGTCAGGTTTTCCGAAGTGTATAACATGGAGTTATTGCTTGAGCAGACAGAGGCAAGAATGACGAGATAGTGGGGTTTTGACTGAAGTGATGACTAGAAAATCTATAGATTGGTATGGGTCTTCACGCATGCTGTCTGCAACAAAGCTAGTAAGAACCTATTGAAGTGAAATAATGCTAGGAATGAGAGTAAAGTAAACGGTAATTGCTAAACAAGGATCTGTTGAAACCCTGAAGAGGTCCTGCATGGCAGCACGAAATATTGGTATGAATTGAATTTTTAACATATTGCAGTTGTTTTTGTTGTGTTGCGGTGTTCCTGCTTTTCTATACAATCTTATTATCGTTTTATCGCCGCAAGCATCTTTCTGGAGCCAACAAACGTCGCTTGATATAGTGTTTTTTCCCTGTTCTTATAGGAATCTGCTGTACTATATATGGTTAAACTTGACTTAAAATTGACTCAATTCAATTACGTAAACTTAGCATCTGATTTAGATCTAAGTTAAAAACAAACCATATTAGGCCTCCCTCTCTATTAAGCCCCCTTTTGATACAAGAAAAACTTCTGAGTAAAGTGCCACGATTTAGTTATAGCTCATGATGTATTTCATTGTTATATTGCTAATTTCTAATTTTATATGCTTGAGTCTAAACTTTCTTCTCCAGTCTTCAACGTCTGTCTTCAACGTCTCTAGCAGCCCTCGAGAATTACACACCGCAATGTTAGTTCCTCGAATAACCAATCCATCTTCTAAATTTTAAATAAGCTCCTCCTCTCCAATAAGCCCCCGTATCAATAATCCCCCCTCTAGAGCCTCGAAAACATACAATATGATTATTCAGCAACAAATTTTCACGAATTTCAATGACATAATTTTGAGCCAACATCAGGGCAACGTGGCGGAAGACAGGGCCTAGCAAAAAGTGAGGAAACTTCGAAGGATCTAAAATTAGTTCTCCTTTATCTTACTTAATCGTCATAACAGGATTAAAGGACATACAGTTAACCGTGTAACGTTTGATAGGGAAAGCAAGTGCTCGTGTAAACGGAAGCCATATCCGTCATGCAGATCATAAGTTAGCCGACACGGGTTATGCGAAGCCTTAAGGCATAACTAACAGTTAGAGGACTTTATTATTAATTAATTAACAATCGGACGAAGTTAGAGAGCAACAAATATACCTGTAATCCCCGGACATTTTCTTGTAGTTGCCATCTTGAGAGACTATTTCAACACCAGCAGCATATTGTCTTGAATAAGAGAAATCCATTTAGCGGCAGTGGTGTAACAGAGATGCTTTGGGCCCTTAGTGATTTAATAGTCGGTTTGGGCGACTACGCCCCTATACCCTAATTGGGGTTAGGGTTAGCCTAAATCTGTAAAACCTGGTTTCCACTTTCTGCTATCGCATATATCTCAAAATGAAAACAAGGCTTACATTGCAGATTTTTGTTACTGCAATCGGGGCACCTGAGTTGTGTATAACAAAGGCTTTTAAATAACCATAAATAAATAATTCATTATGATAAATAATAACAATGTTTATACATGGTAACCTCTTCAACACGCTATCTTTACAGCAAAAATCAGTAAACCTCTTCAACTAATGACCTCACTTTGGAAATATTTATTTTACCAAATAATATTTTTTTACCCCAGATTCAGACTGAGCACCAAAAATGTAATGTGAATAGAAATCTTGATATTTCTAAACCTCATATTCTTTATTTCATGAAGACAAAAAGTTGGAAAATTTAGGCATCTGACAGAGAAAAATGTTGGGGATGGAATTTTACACCCTCAGTCATTATCCGCAGTCCAGTCCCTTATGAATTTGCAAACTTAACATCGCGATAGCATGAAAACCAAAAAGTTTAGGAGTACACAAATTAATGAAGGGCCCATATCCACCTTTATGCATTCTATAGTTCACTATCAACTTGTCTAGAGGCCCCTTAACCCTCGGGGCCCTTAGCTTTTGCCCTAAAGTAATCTTAAGTGCGATTCACTTTTGTAAGGCGAATGGAACAACAACAACACCAACAACAGCATATAAAACCTACTTGCTCGCTTCCAGCTTGAGAAGCAACGAACAAGGAGTATTGGAGATGATTTCTAGATCGAATTTCGGGTTGCTCAGGTACGACGCATGGTTGGCACATCCCCCAGCTGATGATTTCGTCCACTGACCAGTTACCTGTAGCATAAGAACATAGGATAATTTTCTATTCAATTCATTAATTCGTTTGCTTATATCTTTGAATAACCAATCAACGTGTTGCATCTATGAACACATGATAAAACCCGTGTAGCTTGAGTGGCTGACGTGAAAATCTAAACAAACTCACAAATCGGTCGAATATAGAATCAAGGCGCGCGCTGAGTTAGCATTACTGTAGTTTCAAGCAAGCAAGCAAGCAAGTTAGCAAGTAAGCAAGTTAGCAAGCAAGCAAGCAAGCAAGCAAGCAAGCAAGTAAGCAAGCAAGCAAGCAAGCAAGCCAGCCAGCCAGCCAGCAAGCAAGCAAGCAAGCAGGTAAGCAAGTTAGCAAGTTAGCAAGTTAACAAGTAAGCAAGTTAGCAAGTTAGCAAGTAAGCAAGCAAGCAAGCAAGCAAGTAAGCAAGTAAGCAAGTTAGCAAGTAAGCAAGCAAGCAAGCAAGCAAGCAAGTAAGCAAGTTAGCAAGCAAGCAAGCAAGCCAGCCAGCCAGCAAGCAAGCAAGCAAGCAAGCAAGCAAGCAAGCAAGCAAGCAAGCAAGCAAGCAAGCAATCAAGCAATTATTGTTTGTTAACGCAGGTTGGGGTTTCTGGCAGGTATACAGCTGATGTGGACCTGCGGCTTGTGCCCCCAGTGTGATATTCTAGACAAATGTCGGTACTCATTTACCGACCTCGGAAGGACGGACAGCTGAGTTGGCGGTCGGCTTACAGTGCATGATTCCGACGACAGCAAGGCTATACCTTATTATTAAAAAACAAGCGGCCGAAGTTGAACAGCCATATGAACTCGACTCACCCTTTTCCTAGAAGTGAACGGGTCAGCAACTGGGGCCAACTCGAATTTAACAGTTCCGTAAACCTGGAAAAAACATAACATAAAAACAGCAGATAAACACAAATATTACATGATAACTATAACATTATAACTCATAACATACTTGTCTTAAAAATTGTACTTTTAACTTTCAAACCTTTTCGGTACAGTTACATTGCTCAAAAAAAGTAATAAAATGAATACGAATCAAATGAAAAAATTCTCTTTCTCGATAAAATCAAACAGGCTCACCTTGAGAGTATAATAAATTGAATTGTATTTTTCGTACTGGGATATCACCAAAGTATACTTTTGGGTTCCTTTTGAAGGTTGCATTTTCGCTAGATAATGTGGACTGTTTATTTTCGTCCCCTCAACGTAAGGTTTATCTGTCGAGAAAGGTATAATTAATATCAAAATTCTTTTTTCACATTTTTTACATCTGATCTTCCCAAAATGGCCCTCGGAACAAAATAGGGAAAATTTTCTATTACATTCGCCAATTCGTTGTTTGCATATTTGAATCCAATCAAGGTGCAGCATTTGTGACCACGTGATAAAACCCATGTTGCTTGATTCGCTGATATCAAAATGTAAACAAAGTCACAGCTAGGTCAACTCCGAAATTTGTCCATTTTCCTCAGTAGTACAATAAGGCTAATATAAAGGCGGTCACCCCTGAAATTGCGGCTTGGCATATTGCAATAGCATACAATATTTATGAATTACCGGGGGAGGGTAATTAATCTTGTTGAGAGAAGTATAGCAAATTTTTGAGTAAGGATTATAAGGAGTTTGAAACAAGACTGATATGGTTATGGTCCTGGTTTTAACGCCTTTTTGTCAATTTATGGGCAGCAATGTAATACGCGTAGCAAAGAATGTTCCTTTGTTTCACTTATACGATTGAAAGAGTAAACAACACTTCAGCATATACTGTACTTGCTATCCAATGTAGTGTTGAAGGTTTGATGATGTTCCTCGTACAAACAGGGCATTAAACGCCAGAGGCTTACCTGGATAGTAGATACGGGCGCTTCCAGGACTTTTGTACACATGGACAGTAATGAATTCTTTATTATCTGCAAAGTCATCCTGACAAAAATGAAATAAAATTTAATTCAAATCAGAGATATATCGAGTTAATTAAAACCTTATGATTGCCTAAAGAGCTGTGCAGCATCATCATCATTAACCATAGCCTTGCGGCCGTAGGCGCACTACATTAGAACTTGCCAGATCTCTCCATGACTGTCTATTTTCCGCCGTTCTTGTTGCATTGTATAGTGACATATCTGAAAGAGCTATGCAGCATACAGTAAAACCCCACATATAAGAACCTATCCAATTGAAACCAAGCTTTGTTCGTCCTGATGTAAAGGATAAAAGTCATGAAATCAAGTTGTAGGATCTTTAATAAGGTTCTTAAATTATCAGGGCATGTTCCACTGGAACTATCAGAGGTTTGTTCGAGTTTCTTGTCAGAATTTATGCCCATTAGATGATTGAGCATTAAAACTAAAATATTTCTGTGCTATGTGATGAATTAGATAAATTTTGCAGTTTCACTGCTGAAAACTATATCAATGCATTTTTCTTAAAAAAAGAAACCCATGCTTAAATTAGTTTGAAAAGTACTTAAATAAAGGAGTAATTATTAAATAACATAAAGGAGAAAGGTTTTTATGTGCAGGTTCTTACTGTACACTTCATTCTAACGGCTTCTAAAAGCCTCAATTGCAATCACGATCACGCTTGCAGGGACTTTGTTTTCTGTCTCTAGGAGAAAGGTCAGGCCTACAAGGTAGATAACCGTTCCAACGCAGAGCTATGCCTGAACCAATTTCACGACTTAAGCATTTTTCGATTAATGGTACAGGTTTTTCCTTGTGATTTTCTCTGTTCAAAGCCAAGGTAACGTATAGCTCCCACAGCAAGTTGAAGTAATTAAACACTGGTGGAGTCATTAGTGATATTACGAGATGAGACTTACTCTTTCTGTGATATGCCTGGTCAGTAGAATCCAAATGATGCCTTCACTCTCACCACTATGAACCGTCAGCCGATATTGTGGATTGTCACCTTTGAGGAAACATATTAGGAGAGGTAAGCTATAAATGAATGATCATTGAGTTATACATAAATGATAAGTTAATTAAGACATCAATTAGTAGAATTGAGCAGCAGCAACTAGAGTTTATCCGTCATTATGCAAAATGTGATCGGCTCCAATCAAAGAGTAAGGAGTGAACTAGAAGCCTTGTTTCAGAGAGCTTCTAGAGCAGCGCGGAAAGACATGCACAAGAAACTAAAGTTAAATATAAATATTAAATAATCTAGGCTGCGTACCAATGTTGTATGAATCTTTAATCGGACCTTCGGTAGCTTGCCATTTTCTGCAAAAAAAATTATATTGAATTGGTGATTTCTACTCATTAAATGCAGACATTACTTAAGGTAATATATAGTGTAATACGGAATAAAATACCGCAAATCAACATTGAACAGCCAGCTTCTAATCTTTATAATATATGGTGAAGTATTTTGCTTCACAATATGCGCCACAAAGTATAACAAAAAATGCTGAAGCCATCAGGCACAATCGCAGCTTACATGAACTGAAATTGTTTATCAAATAAATTTGATTTAATCCTGGAGTAAATATAAGATAAAAATACTCACGAGTGAATAGAAAATTTGTACTTAAATAATTTCGGATCCCAGTTCATATAAAAAACATCATAAAAACGACACACAGAGTCCCAATTTATCCAGAACACTCCTAGGATTAAAGAAGAAAGGAAAAATGTAAGGATAAAATGATGTGTAAATAAAGAACAGGGAAGAGTGGGTCAGGCAAAAAACATTCTGAACGCATAAAAAACAAAATTAATTTAGAGATCCGCTTGCTAAAAACAGATAATTCAGATAAGAAGGGAAATCGGTTGTACATCTAACAACGCCAAGAATAACGTTTAAATATCCCACCAATACATACAAGAGAGAAGCTACTATTCAATTTATTAAGATTATTACAATAATTGATAAATGTCTAAAATCAAGAAACAGCAGCACCCCTTTTTATTTGTTATAATTATTAATTCATAAGTACAGTACGATTGCTGACTTTCTAGCTTATTTGTATTTCGCGGGGTGGGATAGGGTTGTTTGGGGTAATAAATCTGTGCTTGAGAAATGCTTTTCTTCCAAAAATAGTGAAAGCAACTTTTTAGATCCTTGTAGAGAGCTAATTAAGTGAAAAATAACACACAGAGAGATGAGAAAGAGAGAGAGAGAGCTATCCAAAACCTCCATTTGCAATCTATAATTCGTTCCAGCTATGCCCTTTAATCTCCGCAAGTCTTATTCTGTAATCAAATGAGTGTTAAAATAAAGCTAAAAAGCAAGGAGAGTGGGGAAGCTATCTATTATTACACAAATAACAAAATATGTTTACCATTATCGTTTTGAAGAGCATCCATTCGGTCATAGTTCAACGCTTTTAACAAGTCGGAATTCCAGCTTTCCGAGTCAGTTTCGCTGAATTTTCCCTGAACAAAGATACAAGAAGAAGAACTTTAAATGTTAATTAAGCAAACAGAGGCAAATTCTGTATTTGACCTTTCTGTGACCTTGTTTACATTTTGACATCAGCCAATCAAGTAACATGGGTTTTACCACGTGGTTACAAAAGCTGCATGTTGATTGGCTATTAAAAAATGTTAACAAACGAATCGGTGAATGAAATATAAAATCTGCCTATGATTAATTAAGCTGGAAGATTGAACTCTGCACATTGCAAGAAACTTTTATTTTTAATTCCCAGATGACTTTACTTTCTTTGAAATGCAACAATAAATGCTTGTTAAATTTGAAAAGGAAATCGATCTATTTTGTTCAAATGCGTGCATTCGAAGCATCACACCATAGAGATCTGGAAACAAGTTATTCTTAACATTTGCCCCTAGCGCTATGATGGTCCCAGGAGAAATTTAGCATTATTTAGGTATGCAGTGCTAATGAATACCTATTACATAGAGTGACCCTCTTCGCTTGCAAATAGGCAATTATTTCATTACAAATTGAATTCATATCTATAATTAAATTTGCCTATACAACAAAGCAATATACAGTAAAAACTCGCATTTAAATCCCGCAGTAATAAAACCACCTTTTTTATTAAGAACCTTTTGGCTAAAATCAGATTAGAATACTCGTAAAAATTTCTAAAGTTCATTAAAAACTAAGATTAAAGATATAAGACGTTGCTGGAGTTCAAAAAGAAGCAATTTATGGGCCTTTTGAGTAGACTAGGCACTTTTAGCTAAATTAGTTTGCAGTTTTAGCCTCCACGATTAAGAACCTTTGCCAAGCTGAGCTTGAAAATGAAGGTTCTTTTAAGTGGGTTTTTACTGTAGCTTAAGTTGTAAATAAATATGAATAAATTAATGAGAAAAGCAATTACCTTCCAGCGTAAGTGGTTCCAGGGATTTTTCAGTTGCAGCAGCCATAGACCCTGCGAGAAAGAAGAAAATATGATTAAACTGTTTTTCCATATTCAATTTCATAGTCTTCACAGCTTATTTTCCTAACACAGCCCTCAGAAGAACAAATTTTAATTTTGTATTTCATTCACCAATTCGTTTGTTTACATTTTTGAATAGGCAATCAACGTGCAGCATTTATGACCAAGTGATAAAACCCATGTAGCTTGATTGACTCATATGAAAATATAAACAAAGTCACAGAGTTATATTTATATTTATTTCATATTTCATTCAATTCTTTTAAGGGGTGTTGCCCTGAAACAAGTTGCTTTCAAGGGGCCTTCCAATTTAAAACATTGATTACAATCTAAGGCACAAAGGTACGAAATAAGCTATCAATTAAGAAAAACCTTATTTACAATATTTAAGACCAATGTACAATTATGTTCAAAATAAGAATAGAACAGAAGAAAAGTGTCTGTTTCGAAATTTTCTTGAAACTATACAGAGAGGTTGCCTGCTTTGACTCGGCTGACAGGCTATTCCATAGCTTTTTCCATGCCCATGTTTCTCGGACTTACATTAGGGCAAATACAATAGAAACTGGGGCTTAGCAAATTGCAATATCATAAAATATTTATGAACTACGAGTCCATGGCTATCACTTGTTTCTGCCTCGCTTCAATGCTCTGGATAAGCGCTGTATAGAAAAGGAGGAGAGTATGGGACTAAGAGTCTAACCTTGATTTTCCTGATATCGAGGACAGCATACGCATGTGTCGGTACGAGGCCAGTTCTTTCTCCGTCTGCATCAGAGAGAAACCCAGTTGCCACGGTGATTAATACGTCACCTATACAACAATAACATGAAATGAAATTCATTTTAGAACATGGTAGCATTTCTAAGGTAGCCGCAAATATGAATATGATAACGATCATGGTTTTTGATAAACTAATATTGAACTTTAACGTTAACAGTAATAGAGTAAGACAAGGCAAATTTCTAAAACAACTAAAGTTTTTACGGAAATCATACAAAATGGATTGAGCCGGAAAAAAGGCAAATTTTTGGCCCAAATAATCACAGTGGATGATGTATTACAAAGCAAAGATGTCAAAGTGCGGTACAAAAAAGTTAGATATAATATGATCAATAACACATGAAAGCACTATTTAGCCGGATTCTTTAGTTAAGTCCCATATTTACTGGCCAGAATATTAATAAAACCCGAAGACCGCTTCCCTGTCGCTTCTCTATCGCTCCCCTATCAAAAGCCCTAAAGGATGAATACCGAGGTTGAAACTTGATTTCGCTGGAAGAACAATCTTCTCGCAGCCTTGAAATGAGATTGCGAAGGAGCTCCCTCTGCGGCTCCTTGTATTAAACAAGCCTATGGGCTGCACAGAGCTATGAAACAAAACCCTCACCTCTATGAAGCGCCTCAAACATCCTTTCAAATAACCGATCTTTGTTTACTTCATCGCTTTTCAGCGAGACACGTTCAGGAATCCAGCCTGTGAGGGCACCAAGATCGATATTCTAGAAAGCAATTTAGGAGTGATATACGGCGAAGAGTACCCCTCTAACAGATTTCTACAACAGTCACTGTTTGAGCTTTCGCAGCTACCATCTTAATTCAACTCAATACGTGAAAATGCGACACAAACTTGCCCAAACAACCCATCAGAATGAAGGAAAGAAAATACTTTCAGAACTCTTCCAAAACTGAAGAAATCATGCTTTGTTAATTAAGAAAAACTATTTCAAGATATCAAGAAACATTGACTTACCGAATTTGAGCCAGGAAAGTCATAACCTCCCATAACCTTAAAAAGAGAATTTCAAATATTGCTACAATTACAATATAGGAGAATTTCGTATGTCATTCACTAATTGGTTTGTTTAAATTATTGAATAGCCAATCAGAGTGAAGCATTTATGACCACGTGATAAAACCAATGTATCTTGATGGGTGATGTCAAAATGTAAACATAGCAACAGCTCCGTGACATAAAAATTCGTCGATGTTTAAAGTGGCCCTATCACTTTTTGGGAGTTTGCATTTATGGAAAGAGCTTTGATAGTTGGTAAGGATGACGTTTACAAAGCTTTGATATCTTTTGTCGTTTTTGAGTTATGGCCGTGTGAAGGAATAAATTGATGA
>WUAR02371094.1:0-14777 GCA_015164055.2 Chrysaora achlyos
AACTCTTGTCTTTCTATTCAAGAGATGCCATTTGAAAAATAGCTACAGTATGACTTTAACAGCTGTTTTAAAATTGGCTATATGAAAAAATATTTAGTGTCGATAACTACCGTAAGGCGTTAACTTTAGTCAAGACAGGATGTGTGCATTTGCTAATCCCCCCTCCCTCGTTCAGATTTTCCTTTTGTGCCTTTTATAATTTCCCTTTTGGATTTCTTTTGGAAAGCTTCTATCTTTTCAAGGCATGTCATGTCATGCAGTGGCGTAGCGGAGACAGTCGGAGCCCGTATGGGGGCTCTACGTAAAAAAGGGGTTCGAGGAAGTGGAACATTTTTTGAAACTACGCCCTTTTGGATCTGAAAAAATGAACTTTATGTGAATAAAAAAAATTTTTACATAAGTAATTATAGCACATTTATATGAATTGCGTTTAAAAACGTTGACATAACGTACTAGCTTTTCTTTGGTATTGAATTTGAATATCTGATAAAAAGGTTATGTTAGCAACACTGGTTATTAAGGATTTTTGAGATTTCATTGGGAAGCTTTCTAGCACAGTATGGCTGTAAAGAACACAATTCAAAAACATTTTCGCCTGCCTGTTTTGGCCGAGGGCCCTTATCGAAATTAGTTAACGAACTAAGGTGGCCTAATCTGTGTAACGTCACTTATGTCATGTCATGTTATTTCATTACCGAAGCCTTGCGACCGTTGCTACACTTTAACGCAGCACTTACTATCTTCATCAACGCTACCCATTTTTCAGTCGGTTTACTTTTTTTCTGTGCACCTTTTGATATCCGAGGGCCAATTTCACTTTGGTCATCACCTCTGTCTTGCCGCCTCATCGCATCCATGCATGATAATGTGTTCTAGTGATCCTGGTATTCATGTGACGTGACATGCCCACTCCACTCCATTATAGTTTCCTTCTCTCTGCTACATGTAACACTGGCGCATATTATCCTATTTTCTTATTTAGTTTTCTCTATTATTGATACAATTCTTGACATCTGAGAGCCAATGTTACTTGGGTTACCCCTGCCTTTCTCTTCAACATAATATGCATGGTTTTAAGTATTTTGGAGAAGCATCATCCAACCATCCATTATCCCAGATTTGCTAGTTTCTTTTGTTTGGTCCTTTTTGCAAAACGTTTAACATGTATTTTTATGGTGGGAGTGTTGTTTTGGATGTTAGGCTATTGTAATGAGTTTGGTGAGGCAGTATCGGATACAGGGGAAATTTCGAGAGGTTGCGGGGGAAAATTTGTGAGGACCACGCCCTTTACTTTGGCGCGGAGGGAGGGCAACGCCCCTTTTCGTACTTTTTAGTTAATTAGAAATTGAGAAGATAAACCTTATTACTAGCATGAATATCAAGATCAACCAGCTCAATATTAATAAACTAAAATCATTTCCTGGCTTCCTGTCCCCTATATGGTATAAAATAAACCATTTGTATAATCTACTTGAGGCACGATACCATTAGCAGTCTTGGAAGGGGTAATGCTTCATAAACACCTCAAAAGAGTTCGACAAATAGTGATAATGTTGATTTGTTGTAGCATAAAGTGAAATGAATGAATTAATAATATCTGTTTATTTATGAGATTTAATTCTAGGTCCCTCTGCTCCAGTACCTTCGCTTTCTCCTGCACCTGGTGAGTAGTTATTATTGATAATGCTTGTGCCTTTAACTCGTACCGTTGACCTTTTCTTTGCCTGGCGATCGCTTGTATGCATCCACTAATGGTCTATCGCCCCTAATCTATCAGTAGCAATACTCACATTCCCATTTGCTCACTTACCGATTTCTGCAATTATTGCAGATCTTTGTTTAGAAATACATAGTTCTTTCATGGAGGCAATTTTCTTTATTCTCATGTGTCCTCCTGGCATTTGACAGAGCAGTCTAAATAAAAATAAGTCTGCATTTTAGAACACATATGAGACGGGATGGGATTGCTTGGTTTGTTAATATAGGCAAAGTCTCAATGATTACTACCTGCTGGTCTCGGTTCAACAACACATTCCGTCTTTTTATAAGCATATTTGATTGCCCTCGTTAAATGTTTTCCATGATGATAATATACATATGATGTGTATATCTTAAAAATTATTCAAAGCTGGAAAAATAAAATTTACAATTTAGGAAGCCACGACCAAACGATTCCCTCTTCATCACTAGCAAATTTTTGCTTGATTGGTGACAAGTACCTTTTGGTTCTTTTTGGTGTGATCTTTATTTAATACTGTTCTTGTGGCTTTTAATAAATCTGGCTCTTTTTTCATATACTCAGTTCAATTTTTAGTTTGTGTGCTATTTATCTTTTCTTTACATGATTCATCCAATTCAAAGTCTCGAAAATATGGGTTCAAAAATCGATTTTCAGAATTTCGTAAATACTCTAAACTCTGTCACTAAACAAACATGTTAGTGATAATTTTTTCACTTCATAGTTTGTGGTGGAAAGATCTCCG
The DNA here is from genome assembly GCA_015164055.2 of Chrysaora achlyos. Taxonomy (NCBI): domain Eukaryota; kingdom Metazoa; phylum Cnidaria; class Scyphozoa; order Semaeostomeae; family Pelagiidae; genus Chrysaora; species Chrysaora achlyos. Next base: position 2,484 of record WUAR02371094.1, read on the forward strand.
GTGCCTCAGGCGTAATTTTATCTCCGAACTTCCCAAATGCATACAGGAATAATTTTATATGCGCATGGAAAATTACTGCATTAACAGGCCACGTGATTTCCCTGAATTTTACAAGCTTTAGCCTTGAAGCTTGTTGTGATTATGTGACCATGAGGTTGGTTCTATTTATTTCCCTTTCACTTCATTACTTTTGGGTCGGTTTGCCTTCCTCAGTTTTACTGACAGATTTATATTATCTGAGCTACTACTGTCAAGCACAACAGAGTAAAATTGCACAAAGCGCAAGTTTGAACTTCTCTTGCTCCTAGCAAAATATTTTGACATTTGTGTTGCAAAGCAAGCTTTGGAATGTTTTTCGTCATGTCTTAAAACACTTATTTTGTCATCTCCGAAAGATTTTCAAGCCCTTCCTTAAATCGGATTGCTTAGTGATGTCATTTCAACCAATTAACACGCCTTAGTGGCACCGCTTCCTTTTTTCAACTAATTTCATTTCATACAGAACAGATGGGATGAAAAATATATCATATTTTAAATTCGTTTAATCATCTGATGTTAATAATATATGAAGATCTGACCGGCACATGCATAACATAGGTGATTACACGATTGCCATTCATGTCTTGGGCTTCAGTAGAGCTATATTTGCGTCCCATTTTTCAGAAATGGTGGCAGTAATGGACCAATTATTGCTAGGATCAACGGTAGGACTGGCCTCAACCAGGTCTATGCATCAACTGGAAGAGTTATGTTTGTTATCTTAACAACTGATGGCTCTGTGGTACGATCAGGATTCCTTGCATTGTGGAGAAGCATCATCCAGCCATCAATTATCCCAGGTTTGCTAGCTTCTTATTTTTGGTTCTTTTTTACAAAACGTCGACAATTTATTTATACAGTGGAAGCATTGTAATGCATGTTTGGATATTGTAATTACTGTGAATGGAATTGAATGTGTGTATGGGTGTTGCAATCGGTGTGGGTTTATTGTAATGAGTTTGGTGAACCATGATACCATTAGCAGTGTGGGATAGGGTAATCATTCATCAACACCTCAAAAGAGTTCGACAAATATTGATAATGCTAACTTTTTGTAGCACTAAGTGACAAGAATTAATGAATAAATATACTCATGTGTCTATTTTTGAAATTCAATTCTAGGTCCTTCTACTCCAGTACCTTTTTCTTATCCTGTACCTGTCGGTGAGAATCAATAATGTTGATCATGCCTTTTAATTTGCTGCCTAGTTCTGTGTATGGTACTATGATAATCATAGAGCTGTTGTTTTATTGAATTGGAGGGCTCCTGAAGTGTTCGTAATATTTACTGTTGTATCCATAAACGATTCGGATTGATCCATAGAACATCCTCTTGATATCCATTTTGTTGTCTTTTTAAATTTAGGTTCCTCCACACTTTCACCTTCACCTACTCCTTTATCTGGTGAGTAATATTGATAATATATAAGCCTTACAACACGTTTCGTTTTTGACCCTTACTTTGCTTGGCGATCGCCAGTATTCACTTACCAATGGTCTTTGGCCCCTCAGCTATCGGTATGGTTATTAATATTTTCATTTACTCTCTTTTCTACTGATGAAGTCATTATCAATCCTTGTTAACAGGCCCTCAAGCAATCACCTAATATCACATCAATAGATACAACAGAAAATTTAATTCAAATGAAAGTCCAAGTGTCTCAGCCCCCCGAAGAATCACTTTATGTATCAATAGAAATTGCAAGCTTTGCGTATTATACCTCCAGCCAGTAGACTCATTAAACTTTAACTTCAAACGGAGCAAACTGGTCGATAAGAAGTCACCGCAATTTGTTTCAGGGGGAGAGTAACATACATTTGTCATAAACGAATTTACGCCAACATATGAACAATCTTATTTAAGGGTCACAAATTGGAATTTTTCTATCTACTTTTCAAAATCTTATTTCTAAGTGGGGCGCCAAGAATATGAACTTAAAAGAGCCGTTCTTCAAGCTTTTTACTTGTATGCAATTAAAAGACCCTAGACTGTTACGTTCTCGCGAAAAATAGTCGATAAAAGTCGGACATGCAATACTAAACTAGTAACCATATGCAATCTTTGTATATGTGTTTATTATTTTCGAGATGTCTTTATTCATCTGTCAATTATATCTAAGTCTGTATGGTCATAACTAAATTTTAGAATGGTCACACGAAGGTCACACAATGGTCTCAGTGTGCTAGATATCTTGTCTTATTTGCTTTCGAATTTCTTTTATACAGCTTGATCATAAGTATACAGTTCCTTCACGGATCCATTCTTTTAATCTTCATTTGCGCATTTTTCTATCTTTTTTATACTCCTGTCACAATATTGTCCTCTCTGCCTTTGACCGAACAGTTAGAATGAAAATAATTATATATTCAAAAATACTTATGAAAATGGCTTGTATTGCTTTGTTTGAAATCTCATTAATCAGTACCTACTGGTTTGAGTTCAATAACATATTCTGTCTTACTTTCAACAATGTACTATTTCCGTCGTAAGAGGTCTTCTATGGTGTTTCTCTTTAAATTATTGATGAAATGCGGAGAAATAAGAATTGCAACGTAGGAAGCCACGACGTCATTATTTATTCTTGAATCGGGATGAGTATCGTTTGATTTTCTTTGGTGCTTGATCTTTACTCCATAGAGTTTTAGTCGGCTTTAATAAATCTTGCTTTGCTTTTTAAAAATTTAATTTTTTTCTTTTGTTAATCATCATTTCCCTAGATGCTTCATTTTCATTTCATTTTTCAAATTTTTTCATTACTCTAAAATGGGTTACTAAGCATTGCAATAACATATTTCTTCCTTACAGCTTGTCGTGCAGTGCTTTCCGGTGTCTCAGGGACTATTTCATCTCCAAACTTTCCAAGTCTTTACACTAATAATTTGTTATGCACATGGAGCATTACTGCAGTAACAGGCCACGTTATTTCCCTGAATTTTACAAGCTTTAGCCTTGAAGCTTGTTGTGATTATGTGACCATGAGGTTGGTTCTATTTATTTCCCTTTCACTTCATTATTTTGGGTCGGTTTAACTATATCATTTTTATCGACAGATTTATATTATCTGAGCTACTACTCTCCCACACAGCAGGGTAGTAGCTGCACAAACTACAAGTTTGAAATTCTCTTGCTCCAAGCAAAATTTCTGGACATTTGTGTTACAAGGCAACCTTGAAACTTTCTTTGTCATGTCTTAAAACACTTACATGTCAACTTCAAATGATTTTTAGGCCCTCCCTTAAATCGGATAGCTTAGTGATCTAATTTTAACCAATTAACGCACTTTGTGGAACTACGCCAAATTTTCCGTTTATTGGCGCAAAATGATACAATGATCTTTTATTTCAAAAGAGGAAAGATGCGCGATTTAATTACTACCCAAAGCAACTGAAGATAATCTTTACTGGAGCGATTTTCTTTGGAATTCTTTTACATTTAATTTTTGGAAAATTATTATTCATATTACATAATTGAATAGATTTTGTATTACTTTTTGTACTCCTAGCTATGTAAATAGATTAGATTATTTTAAGCTAGGCGCTTCCATTTTTTTTTAAATATTTTCATTCCATATAGAACAAATGTGATGAAATATATATCATGTTTTCAAATTCGTTTAATCATCTGATATTGATAATGTATGAAGATCTGACCGGCACTTGCATCTCAACTTCGGACATGATTGCAATTCAAGTCTTGGGCTTCAGTAGAGCTACATATTCGCTCTATTTTTCAGAAATGGTGGTAGTAATGGACCAATTATTGCTAGAATCAACGGTGTGACTGGCCTCAACCAGGTCTATATATCAACTGGTAGAGTTATGTTTGTTACCTTTACAACTGATGGCTCTGTGGTACGATCAGGATTCCAAGCATTCTGGAGAAGCATCATCCAGCCATCAATTATCCCAGGTGTGCTAGCTTCTTAGGTTTGGTTCTTTTTTACAAAACGTTGACAATTTATTTATACGGTGGAAGCATTTTAATGCATGTTGGGATATTGTAACTACTGTGAATGGAATTGAATGTGTGTATGGGTGTTGCAATCGGTGTGGGTTTATTGTAATGAGTTTGGCGAACCATGATACCATTAGCAGTGTGGGATGGGGTAATCATTCATCAACACCTCAAAAGAGTTCGACAAATATTGATAATGCTAACTTTTTGTAGCATTAAGAGACATGAATTAATTAATAAATATGCTTATGTGTTTATTTTTGAAATTCAATTCTAGGTCCCTCTACTCCAGTACCTTCTCCTTCTCTTGTACCTGTCGGTGAGAATCAAGAATAATCATCATGCCTTTTGATTCTGTGCTTAATTCTGTCAATGGTATCATGATAACCGCAAGGCTGTTGATTTATTGAATTGCAAGGGCTCCTGAAGTGTTCGTAATATTTACTTTTTTATCCATAAACTATTTGAATTGATTAATAGAACATCCTCTTGATATCCATTTTGTTATCTTTTTAAATTTAGGTTCCTCTACACTTGTACCTTCACCTACTCCTTTACCTGGTGAGTAATATTGATAATATATAAGCCTTACAACACGTTTCGTTTTTGACCCTTACTTTGCATGGCGATCGCTGGTATTCAGTAACTAACGGTCTTTCGCCCCGCAGATATCGGTATAGTTATTGACATTTTCATTTACTCCCTTTCCTACTCATGAAATTATTGTTAATCTTGTTAAAAGGCCCTCAAGCAACCAACTAATATCACATCAATGCATACAACAGAAAATTGAATTTAAATGAAAGTCCCAGTGTCTCAGCCCCCCCCCCCCGAGGGATCGCTTTTTGTAACAATAGATAGTGCAAGCTTTGCAGATTACACCTCCAGCTAGTAGACTCATTTAACTTCAATTTCTAACGGAACAAACTAGTCGATAAGAAGTCACGTAACATGCAAAGCGAAAATTTAGTGTACTTTCTTTCGTTGAATGTGCGTGAAGAGAGAGCAACATACATTGATCAAACAACAAATTGATGCGAACGTGTGAATAATCATATTTCAGAGTCACGCGCAGAAATTTCACTATGAACTTTTCCAAATCACGTTTTTAACTGTTGTGACAAAATAAGAACTTAAAAGAACCGTTCTCCAAGGTTTTCGCTTCTATGGTTCTCATGAAGAAATGTTGATAATATATATGATCTAAGTCTATATTCCCATAACTTAATTTCCGAATCCGTTTAGTTTTGAAAGGCACACTCTGATGAAGACACCAGTCAGAAAGGCCTCAGTGTGCTAAATATCTTGTCTTTTTTATACAGCTTCCTTAAAGTATATAGCTAGTTCCTTCGCGGACGCCTTTTTGTTTTAATTTTTTACTCGTTTTCACCCGCCACAATATTTTCCTTCTGGTCTTTAACCGAACAGTTGTAATGAAAATAATTGTGTATTCACAAACAAATCTTATTAATTAGTACCTATTGGTTTTAGTTCAATAATATATTTTCTCTCTTCCTTTCAACAATATATCATTTTTCCGGTAAAAGGTCTGCTATGATGTTTCTCTTAAAATTATTGATGAAATGTGGAGAAATAATAATTGCAACGTAGGCAGCAACGACGTAACGCTTTTCTCCCAAGGTCGTCATTAATTATTCTTAATTGGGGACGAGTATCGTTTGGTTCTCTTCTGTGCTTGATCTTTACTCAATATAGTTCCTGTCAAATTTTAGCTTTGCTTTAAAAAAAATGTTTTATTCTTTTGTTTATCATCATTTTTCTAGATGATTCACACGGCAATATAAGAAAAAGACAAAAGATATTGAAGTTTTGTAAGTTTTGCCTCCTTATTTAATATCAAAGCTCTTTTCATAAATGCTAAGGCCCAAAACGCGATAGGTCTGTATTATTAACACATCTGACTTTTTATATAAATTCAGTTGTTTTCCTGTGTCTAATCATCCTTAATCATCCTTATCCATTTCTTTCAAATACAGGTTCAACACACCCTTTAAACATATTTATTGTTACTCCAAACTGGGTCACTTAACATTTCAGTGGTATTTTACTTCACAGGCTCTGGTAGAGTGTGCTCCAATTCTTCTCCAAACTTCCCAAGTTTGTATAGCAATGTTTTGCTATGCACATGGATCTCTGTATTATTTGTTATTATGATTTTGTGATCATGAGGTTGGTATTCTTCATTTCTGTGACTTGTTGGTCCCTTTCACTTTATCAGTTTTATTCAATGACTGCCGAAAGCAACTAGAGATATTTTTTCCGTCTTATAGATTGAAATTTGATAAATGCTAATTCGTATTACACAATCAAACAGTTCTTGAATTACTTTTTGTTCGCACGTAGTATAAATAGATTTGACTATCTTAAGTTACTTCGCTTTGATCCTTTTCTAAATTTTGTTTCTGCACTCTGTACAGAACTGTTGTTGACGAAATGTTTCTCATGTATTCAATTTCATTAATTATATAATTTGATATTTTGGGAAGTTCCGACTTGCACTTGCATCTGAACATAAGTAATTGAATGATAGCCAGTCATTCCCTGGGCTTCAGTGCAGATGCATTTCGTTCCATTTTGCGAAATGTAAGTAGCTAAAGGTCCAATTATTCTAGAATCAACAAAGTGGCTAGCAGCAGCCAGGCTGTTTCAAAACGTTTACCAATTATAATGGGGGTGGGGTTGTAACTGGCGTGGAGAAGCATCATACCTTGTTCAATATGGGACAGGGGTAGATCTTGAGCGGTAAAATGATGATGATAATAATTTTACAACGCTTTTTTTAAAAGTAACTCTATGAGCTAGAATTCTCCAAGTGCTCATAAGAGATGCTGTCCTAAGAAAAGAAAACTGAAATTTAAAATGGAAAATCATTTGAAAATAAGACAAATACTTAGCTAGTCTGCCAAATAACTAAATCAAGGCTTCATAAAACCATTAACATCGCTTTTTAGGAAACTACATTCAAATGTTTTGTTTTCATAATATGTTCATTAAGTCCTTCTATGAAATGCAGGCATGTTTAAAACTGATATTTTCGTTGCAGGACACAGCAAGCAAATCGCTATCGGCAGTTCATCTACAATTCCTACGATCAATTCAACAACCATCAGTTGAGGAAGATATATGCAAATGCAATAAAACATCCCCCTCAAGAAACTGAGGAAGCAAAGAATCTTACTCCATAATTTCAGACCTTAATCTTTTTTGAACAGCTTGTTAACAAACATTGTGGGAGGGGTCAATTTTTCCGAACTGGGGATCAGACTTTGTTATTGTGATCAAGGACAAAAATGACAGAGACAGTGATTTTTTCATCAAAGCGAATTTTCTACCTAGTATTTTATAATTAGACCTAGGTACCTACGAAGATATTGGAGTGTTTGTATAGACTTTTCTCTAGTAGCCTTTGTCTAAATATCTAATGCTTTTTGAACGGAAAAAATATAGAAATTTTACATCAAAAATGTGAAATTAGTCAGAATTATATTCAAGTATCCAACTTATCGTTTGCTGATATAATATGTTATAATTTGTTGTCTTTGTAGCTTTGTTAGTGTCAGAATAATTCCAGGTATTTTGAGGCTAATGTCTTTGGTTCCTACGTATAAAATTTTCTGTTGTTGTGAAATAATTGCTTATTTATGATCTAATATTTTGATAACGCTTCAAGTTGAACTTAGCTACTTCTCATCGCTTTTTATATAATGCCGAGTAAAATCTAGTCTGAAGATTACTGTTTTTCCTTATGTATATGTCTTGGCCAGCCTAAATCTGCGGTAAATTCAAATAACCAGATAGCTACAATAAATAACAGAAGTGCAAACCTCTAGGTTCCTTATAGATAGCTAACACTAGGACTGAGTAGTTTTCAATCACCTGAAAGCGAAGCTAAAACTGGAGACACTCGACAATTAAAATAAAAGAATAACTTGATTCTCGTGTTTTCTTAAATATTTAAGATATCCTGGGCATCTTGCTATCCAGTAGTTAAACAGATGGTGGCTGGTTCTCCCGAAAAACGAAAATCATGAAACGAAAAAACAATTAAAGTCGTCACCAAGAGATGTATTCAATCCTGATATTTGCTTTTGTCAATGTGATACATCACAAAGCAACCAATTTAATAATAAAAGAAATTGTCAACCAGCCCAAATGTGTTGGTTGTTTGTTGGTGGTGCATTATGGATTCTGATGCCTAGCTATATTTCACATTTCAACATTTTGGATTTTTAGCTGGGTAAAACTATTCTGTTAAGTGAAAGTGATTTTAAAAGTTCTCTTTTGTTTATGTGTAAGTGCTGAAAATGCACAACTGAAATTTATTATACTGACTTTACCTCATTTTAGAAATCTAAGAGTAATAAGGACCATCAAAAACTCTATATTTTTACCCTTGTAATAATAGCCTATTATATTTTATCACACTGAAACAGGTTCTTGATTAGGTATATTTTTAAAAAATACATAAAATTAGTTCCCCCTCCTCCTGGGTCAATGTTTAGCTAATTTGTTGCCAGATCAAGGGAGAGCAAAAATACACTCAAACCAGTTAAAACAACATTATAATGGGAGGGGGGGGGGGCTAATGAAGAAAAAAGGTTGTGCTAGGCAGATTTGTCTCAACAATTTGGGCGAGGATTGTCCGAGAGCACGAATTTTTATATACTCACATATGCAGCCTTATGGCTGTGTCTAAAATAATATGAGTTGCAAGTTAGTTGTAGTCACCGGATCAACAATATTTCTTACTAATAAAGTGTTGTTGAAATCTATAACTGATACAAATGATTGCAAATTCATGCAAAAAGTCCAAACAAAAACCAAGCAGAAACCATTTTTCATTTCGTGAGAATCACGAAAAAGGCTTCTGAACTTGATTGAAGATTTGAGGAGCTCACGTAGAGAACTGTTTGTGACTTTTTAGCTACAAATGTAGACGAAACTATAGCTTCACGCAAACGAATTTGGAAAAAATTGGAAATAAAGGAAATGAATGAGAATACTAATTATATAGTCAATTTTGTGTTATCTTATAGACGGGTAACGAACGGGTAACGGCACGCGTAACGCCTCGTCTGTTTAGCTTATGTATAGAAAATCGACGGGTCACGGGTAACTGTAATATATTATAAAATATATATACTATATTTTATAATGTATTGTCGTTACCCTTGACCCGTTGAATGTGGCTTCTGACAGCATTTAAAGCTTTTCGTCTTCGAAAACTATTGCATGCGAGCTGTCAGGCCTCGTTAAAGATTGAAAATAAGAACATATTAAGACGCCATCTTCTTTCGAACAATCATTACATCATAACTTAGCAACCGTAGCTAATATGAGAAAACTGATTTCAGATTTGAAGTCAGCGCTATGGAATTACACTACAAAATTAAGATTTAAATGTAGATTGATTTTTTTCCTCTCAGACATAATTGCAATATTTAGGAAAAACAGTTTGTAGGTTCTTTTTTTTGCGAGGCTTACTGTAGTAGCTAATTATGATGAAATAAAATATCCTAATGAGAAACACTGCTCATCTTGCTGTAGACCTATTACAAGTGGGGCAGTTTTGTCCCTCGGCCTAAATTGTAGCTACACGCGCGAAAACGTTGGATGATGTTTGCGAACTGCAGCAGCTGCAATTAGCAGTAAAACCTCCATCACGCAGAAGTTGAAAATTGACCGGTCATATCAGCGCACTTGTCTTCCCGCCATCTGACTGGCGCATCACTTTTTGTAGAATACGGCCGGTATATTTACTTGTCGTGTGTGAGACAAATTTGCGATCTAGGTTATGATTTACAGATATCGATCTTGATCTGGTCTCGCGTAATCGTCTTGTTCATATGGATTAAAAATGACTGACTAAAATATCAAATATCTTCCTCGTGACACATCTAAACATTTAAGCAAGTTTCAGGTATATTTTTATTGGACATTCTTGATCAGGCTCATGTAAACTGAGCAAATTTCGTTTTTGAATTCATCTTTCCTATATCAACGACATGCCGTTTTCATAGGACATCCTAAAATTTCACCTTTTTGCTGATGATACTAGTATCTTTTTCTCACATAAGAATTGAAGTCAACTAGAATTAATTGTAAACGATGAGCTCAGCAAAGTCTCAGCCTGGTTAGTAGCCAATAAACTAACCTGGAATGTTGATAAATCTAACTTCCTCATAATCTCTCCCTCGAGGAAAGATAAAACTAACAAAACAAACTTAGCAATTAATAACAATCTGATTTGTCAAAAGATTGTATGAAATATCTTGGTGTACTCTTAGATAAAGACATTAGCTGGAAACAACATATTCAACAGATTAATCTTAAAATTTCTAAAGGCATTTGAATACTAGCTAAGGTTCGGCATTATGTTCCTCCATAAATCTTAAGAAAGTATATTTTTCTTTTTTTGAGCCTCACTTCAACTATGCTCTAATTAACCGGGGAGTGCAAATTTGTCCTCCCCTAGACCATAGTCAATATGCTAAAACCTGTGGGCCGTAATCTAAACAAAGCTCCAATAAAAATGAACATTGTTTAAAAGACAGCAAGCTCCAAACCATTTTTTTATAATTTTGGCAAAACTTTGATTGCAGTTACAATCTGCAAAGTGCTAAGTTTATGTATGACATAGACACAGGCACCAAAATGGATTTTTTTTGTCAGTTCTTCCAAAAAACAACATCAAGACACAGTTATGATAGCTACACGGCAAGCTACAAAAGAAAGGTTTGCTGTTCCCCAAGCAAAAACTAACCTTTAAAAAAGATTCATTACGTTTAATGGAGTCAAAATCTGGAACGAGATTCTAACTTAAACATGAAATTTACAAAACTCTTGACTAACTTAATGGTGCTCAATTGAAGACGATCAGTAGCAAATTACTTGAGTTTTTGGATTTTGAAATATTTTCTTTCAGATTACTCATTAACAAAAGTGATTAACTGATCACGTGACTGATTAAATAACAAAAAGAAATTGTCAAAATGTCCGTAAAAAATATTTAGAAAAAGTCAAAATATCTCAGCCTTCTAACTGCTACAGCCTTTCAGCGGCAATCTATTGTTTGGTAGAAGGGGGCGAAAAACGTCACCCCTCAGTACGAATAGAGTTAACGTGAATGACAGAGCCAAATAAAAAAACAATCAATTTTCAGCCTGGTCCCCAAAGTGAAATTCACTAACCTAAAATCAAAACTAAAATCATAAATTTCCTGATAAAAATATGTATAATAAAAGGCATAAAAGTTCAATCATAAGACCAGTCATATTTTAGAGAAGGGTTTAATCGAATTTCATCCATATAGCAGGCTTTATATTTCCCTTAAAAAAGTTCCCAATAGTTTAAAAATGACGTAGCTCAGATGGTAATAAGTTCCAATCTCTTCATGATAGCTAAAATATCACTAGGGAACCCACAATGGTTTTTTCCAAAACGAGAAAGCCATACACCAATTTTTACATCATTGTAGCAATACAGTAGAAACATGTTAGGAGGGATAAATTTTCGCATTTTTGGTATGTTAAAGGGCAATCTCAATCTAAGTGAAAAGATGTCAAGAGAATAAGAAGTCACAAAAAACACAAACAATTAAATGCTTGTTGCAATCATACGAGGCCATGCAAAAACTGATTTATTAACAAGCTACGTAAATTAAATGCATAAATTAGGAAGTGGAAGATTACGAAAAAAATATTGATGCGTGTGGCAAAATCATATTCATAGGCCCATGCGTTTAGCTTGAGAATGTTTCACCATTATGTTGAATGTCAAAAAAATATCTAGAGTGTTGTAAAATCACATTTGAAAGGAGATTTTTGTGATGATTTGGTTGTCAGACAACATGTAAAAACGAAAGTTAATGTAACAACAGAATTGAAGCTAAATGGAAAGCGAGTTGTGTTGACGTCCTTGCATATTCTTCCTTTGTCACAAGAAGTCATAAAATAGCTACACGACGCTCAACCTTTCCAGGCTAGAATCAATGTTTCATTTAAATCCATTAGGAGAAGCAAATTTCGGTAATGTAGCGAAGGTCTTACGAAACGGAGGATTAAGTTTCTCTACAAACATGCACAGGTTTAAATAGCATGAAAGCGATTAAAATTAGTAGCTATCACAGAGGCAAACAATTGCTTGTACCAGCCGCAGTTTGTGCAAGTAGCTACTCTACCACCATATAATTTGCTTCCAGGCTCTTGTTACATTCTTCATGATTCCTTTGTTTGTAGCAGCCCAAATCTGATTGGTAGATGAAGGAAGTGTCCATGCAT
>WUAR02372205.1:0-14756 GCA_015164055.2 Chrysaora achlyos
AAATAACGTCAACTATAGCAACTGCAGTTCTTAGTCGGTTAATTAAAGTTAAACAAGCAACAACTTTTTAAGCAGTTTTGAACTGTTTGCAAATCTATTTATGATATTTTCATGATTTACAGGAAAATTCTTTCCTCGGTTGACATTATCAGGAGAGACTCCAAGTGAGGCTGGCTTAAAGTTGAGCGTAGTCTATTTTTGACAATGGTCAGTTTACTGAAAAGTCTCTTACATGAAACTTGCGTGCAACTTAATGTCATGACACACTTGTAGGCCATATACAGGTCGGAGAAAGCGGCAACATGCAAATTATATAAGTACAACGTTTGAAATGCACAGGGTATGCAACGCTTACAGGAAACTTTGCGTTTCATGCATGGAATTTCAGATACTTTATCTTCTTCATCCGTCTTGTCATCTTCTAAAGCAACAGCTTCATCTAATACAGTATCGTCTTCGAAAATATCTTCAGATCTTGCATTGCTGATTGACGATATAGACTCGTAGCATTTAGAAAATGTAACAAGCTCTTCCCGAAGAGTTGCTTTCTCAACATTTGCCAAGCTGGCGACTTTTGAGAGGAGAGATTCATCATTTGCAAAAAGCTTTTCAGTGTCTCCAAAAGTTTGCTATTGAAGACGCCACGGTCGCCACGGTTCTTTCAAGCAAAAAGTGTTTCCATAACGAGATCCGAGATCCCCTTCATTTCTTTGGCCCGTGCCCAAGGGCCCTCCAGTAAAAAATTTCACACATGGACATGGTATGCAACGATTCGGGCCACCTTTTACAGCATTTATGTAAAATCAATATCTTTTAATTTTTCCCATACAAAGGGCCCGCTTTTTAATTTTTTTTGGGGGGGGGGCCGGGTGGCGATCGCCACCTAGCCACCCTGGCCAGTCCGGTAATCGCCACCTAGCCACCCTGTAGATAGGTAATTAATAATTACCTAATGTAATTCAGAAAAAAAGGGGCTGCGTGACCTGCAGTAGATAGCTCATCCCATGATGTTTGCTTCCCTCAGACAGTCAATAATTAGTTATTCATTACTCGGCGTATTTGATCTTTTTGCACATTTAAAAAGCAATTTAATATCTTTGTTGGCTATTGAAATTAAGGATTATGATGGCCCTTCCTTACTATCTCACCATCTTTGCATGAGCCTGTCAACGTAGGAATCAATTGAATAGCTGGTAATAAAGCAATGGCGCCTTCAAGTAGCAAAGTTATTCCGCAATCTGATTACCTACTACTGATAAGTTGCTCTTAAAGTTAATATTTTGAAACCTTGTATTTCCCATTCCCATTCCGATCGAGTTTTCCAGGGGCAACGCACAATGAAACTTGTTTGCTATTAACAGCCAGCGTAGCAAGGGAAAAAAGGGGCTCCTAGGGCTTGCCCCAGGAAATGTTTTTGGAACCACGCTCTTTAGAACGCCACAAACGCCCATATTTTGCACAATGGATACATCTATGATAGTTAGTTGTTCCTATTAGCTCAGTCAAAATGTTTGTGTTTAACCAGTGTTAGATCAAAAACCTGTAACTTGATTGTGTAATATTTTTTTGGTGTAGCTGAAAATATAGAATTTAGATCCTTAGCTTTAACAAATGTCTTTTTAACTTTTCATTTCATTTGATAGAAAATGGAACAAAAGTCTTATTTTTAAGTGCCAAGGTAGCTGTTTCTATCCTCAAAGCAGTATTGTAGAGTTCCGGACACGGTAAAAAAGGTTTTGATTGCTGCAAAATCTTGCATTCTTGGCGGAGAGGGTTTTTAGGGGAGTTTTTCATTTCAAGCATAGGAATTGAGTAAAAGCATCAACCAGGGTATTTCTTTCAGCTACGCAAAAATAGATTCACATGTTGCTGATTACTGCCAGTCAAACACAGATCAAACGAAATCGTTTTGGTACTTTCAAAATTAGAAGAGCTTCGTCCTGTTTTATTTCAGACATTTCAATAATACAGAAGAAATATCAATAAACAACAACGTGTCTTGTTAAATAACAAATTGATTAACCTATTCTCTAGAGAAACGTTCAAAACGTTGCTGATTGCTTCCTTTAAAACGTGTCACAACATTTTGATAAGATGTTGGCTGTTTTGCAAGACATCTCAATGCACCATGCTCAACCTGTAAGAAAACAAGGTGCTCTTTTTTTTTCTTGCAGCATTCTTGACATTTTCACCGAAATAACCCTTTTCGTACGGCTGATAACTCTTTCATAGTGTACACTGGTAAGTGGGGCCACTGCTGCAACTTCTAGGAGAGTCATTGCCTGCGGAAAAGCATCTGCAAGGTCTGTAATGTGAATTGACCATAAGCAGGTCTTGTATGCTTAATACATCTTCATTTAAAACGTCATCTTCTAGGCTAGCTTTTTCTGTGATTTTGAACTCATAATTTTTTTCCACTACTATCACTTCTTCAATCAACTGGTTACTAGAACTGCTTTAAACTCCACAGTTCACGTCCCTTCTTTCATGCCTTGCTCTCCTTTTATTTACAACTCAGCTTCTTTCTTCTGCACATTTGCGAAGAAGCAGCGATATCTCTTGATTGTCGTATAATACTTCTAAATTATGTTCAACTGCAGTGACGTCTTTAGTGGCCAAGGGATAAATCTTGACGAATTCTCTTATTAGCTCTTTTAGTTCTTTGGATGGCTTCTTTTGATTTTCTGTAAACTTACTGGGGTGTGTTAGGTCCATCCACTTGACATCTTGAGGCTCTTAAATCTCCATGCTATCTGCTCTGAAAATGCAATACATACTTTTGCTGCCACAATTGTAAGACCCACTTTCCAAGCACCTTCGGACCTTTATTTGGCATCTCGCGTCCTCTCCACCCTCCTCTGGCACGTGCTATTGGAAAATGTGGCTCAGCTTTGAGAGTGATTATCCAGATATGATCAAAATTCAGTCTCTGCAAGAAAAGCGTTGGAAGTCATCAAGCATAGCACGCTTAGGGCTGCTTTATCTACTATCCCAAAGAACTGGGCCACTTCTGGAATCTTCATCGAGGATCGGGCTGCACAGAGTGAAATCCTATGGGCAATGCAATGGTTGCAACAAGCAAATGAAAATTGGCTTCTCACTTTCTTTTGTATGACACTGAGCTCCCCACTCATTGTTGCAGCACCATAATAGGATTGTCCTACCAGTCTTCATTTGCCTGTTTTGGAATAATTCTCCAATATTTTCATCACGATCGTCGTTAGACCATCAGCAGACTGATCATCAGAAGCATCTGTGAGACCAAGCAAATGCTGTTCAAGATTCCCATTATGAAGTAGCCTAACTGAAACAGCAGACTGTTCTGTGTTACTCAGGTCACTTGTATCATCCATCATTACGGAGACAAATCTTGAATTATTAACTCGGTTTTTAATGTCACTTTCAACTACTTGAAAATTGCATTGAATTAATTCATCTTGTGGATCGTGAGAGATATATGTTATACGTTCCTTATCAAGGAAAACTCTTAAATCTTTGCTGTTACTCCCTGACAAGTCCATAAATTCAAAGATATTTCTTCTGTTTGAAGAGAGATTGTCTTCGGAATGTCCTCGAAAGGCGATCCCTTGGACCGAAAGGTAGACTACAGCCTCGATATGGTGCTTTATAGTTTTGGAGTGTTGTGATGCATTTTAATTGTGTCTCAGTATTTCTCTTTGTCGTGCTTCATTAAGTGCGCTTGCTATATCCACATTCCCCAAAAGCTTGTACGAAGTGTGACATGCCAAGTGGCATTCGGATTCTTGATGCCTGGTAGCAATATTTGAAATATTTCTGCCATCAGATTCGAATCCAGTTGGCTGCACAAAGCAATTCTTCATCTGAAATAGAATAATAAAAAGCCTAACCTTCTTGAAATTTAAATCAAATTTTTGATAAACTAAATACTTGACCCAGTATACTGAAAGTTTCTTAAATTTGAATTGCTAAGAATTTCTTATGAGTTTCCTAGCTGTTCAGTAACTCTCTTTGTATCTGCTTCCGGTAACCTTGTGAATCTTCACAGTGAGATCTTAATTTAACTAAGTGCATTTAAAATTCAAGGAAGGTTAGTACAAAAATCTAAACCGAGGTACAGCGATTCTACTTTTACGTGAGCCTGAAGATGGCAGCTCCAAAGTTAGGGGCAGATTAGGATTCAGCGGCTCTTTGCGGTGAAAGCCCCGTGAAATTGCAAGGCCGCCATGGAATAACAAAGAGACTGTTTGCATTGTACGGTTTTTTCATATGAAAATTAAACGAAGCAACAAAATTTTAGCTCCAAATTCATAAATGTAACAGTGTGATGCGAGTGAACAAATAAGGTGACACTTTCTGATAGTTTGATGGTATCATATAAAAATCAATCATAAAATATTTCTCCTCTATTCGTGTCCAGTCTTGCTTCGGAGGGGTGGATTTTGATATTCTGCATAGCTCTAGCTCATTTAGCTCCTTCCTGGGACGTTCTTTGGCAAATAATGTGCAGCCATGCACGGTCAAAAAAAGCAAGCTAGACAGCTGTCATGGCGACCACTGATCCATCCACATTTGAAAGACAGCAGTGCAGAAAATCGTTTTGACATTTGAAGGGCAGGAGAGGAATCTTCTCACAGCTGGCTAACAGCATTTGAGAGAACGGGAAAACCAAACCAAACTAAAACAGATAACTTTTTCGGAGAATTACTCAAAAATTGAAGGAAATGTTCGTAATTAAAACGATATAAAGCAAGAAGTCGTTCGTGGCTTTGAAAGTAGAAAAGAATTTTTCGAAAATACGGAATTCGCTCGAAGCAGAGATCTCAAGCAGTATCGCAGAAATGCTTCAAGAAGCGAAGATGAATATTTGTTTCGATCGAAAATTGCGAGAGATCCAGGGATTAATCGAGGGGAAAATTGTCGAACGCCGACCGCTAGAAGGTGCAGCTCCAAACAATGGAACAGCAAGTTGAAATGATAATGGTAATGGAATTCGGAAGATACTCTTCTGTTTCAATAATAATGCATCGAGAAGCCCAAGTTTATAATCCACTGTCGTATGAAGCATCCTGAAGTAATTGAAGTGCATAGAATGGTCTTGAAGTCTTATTATTGTATAAGGTTTTCATAATGTCCTTGTTGCTCTCGAGAATGCAATAATGTTTCAATGGAAATAGAATTTTTCTAAAACACTAACGCGATGCTACGTTTACGGTAAGCCAGTGATAGTACGCTGCATAGTGTTGCGAAAGATTGCATCAGCGAGGAATGACATTGGAAAAAAGAAAAATGCAAGATAAAATTATTGTCCTTTTTAATTTGCCAAATTGGACTGTTGCACGTGTAGGGTATTTGTTTATAAAGAATGTTTGTAATCTAATGTTCTTTTTTCATAGCATCAACAAGACGTAAATGCTGGAAGGGAGCCAAGAGACTTTCTATAAACAATCTGTAGTTTGACCTATGTTTGAGATGTTTGTATTTAGTTGGACCTGAATTTGCCGTGATGTTTGTTTTCTCCAATTGTTCATGTGAAAATAACTGTATCGTCTTAAGTTTTGATGGGAAATTTCTTTGTTGAGTAGTATCTGCACAATTTGTTATTATATATCACGACTCGTGCATCGTTACATATGGACTGTTGCGAAAATAGAAGCGACAAGTCAGCTGTATGAAAAATTTGAAATGTCAAGACTCAGAATTCCAAAGTAGAATATTCTATGCAATACATGTACATTAAAGCCAGGAACAACGCCTCTCTCCCGCGTTTCTATTATGTTGACTTGCTGAAGAAAAATTTAGATTTCATATTTCTTCAACATACTGTTTCCTCATTCCACTCTTTCTACTTGTGTTTGCCGCTGGGAACACATGGGCATTTATGGTATATGGAATGTGGTCGATACGTTTTTCATGCTTGCAACTGCATCATTTTAAACGGAATTGGGCAAAATGTTTTTTGTTCTTATGCGAATTTTACACAGATTATGTTGTTGTATTAAATTATGCTGAAAATCAGAAAAATATGAGTATCTTCCACCCAACTTTGGGGAAAAGACCACAAATTTAATTGGTTTTTGAATAATGTATCGACATAGCCAGTAAATATTTGTATATGAGCGCGGCTCTATTATTAGCCCATCAAAGCATTTGAATGAAAATACATTTTTCTGTTGAAGCTGGTCATGACGGTTCTTCTAATTGGTTGTAAAATGCAATTATGGATGTTAAGAGTCACATGGTTGCGTTTGCCAACGGCAAAGCACCTTTATGTAATCAGGCACTCTTTCTGCCCCTGCTGAGGTTGCTGCGCCCAACCCGAAAACTGTGTGAGCTGATGCTGTTGGTTGGATGCGTCGAAGGGAGTAACGACTTAAGGATACTGGACAGAGGCTCTCTAGTCAAGAAGATTTCACCAGAGAATAGAAATAGTGATTTGTAGGCGCATCTGCAATTCGCTAAGTTGGCTTTGAAAAGACAAATGATTATTGTTCAGGATGCTGCTAGTTTGACCACGGCCAAACGTGTCACACTGAGAGATTTTTAATGTGATTATTGCAACGGATTCTTCGAATCTTCTTCAAGTGAACTCGGAGAATCTCGGGAAGACGGAATATGCCGTTTTAAACGCCGATGACAATATAATTTGATTGTAATAGTGAAAGCGATGACATTCTTTTGATATTTTCATGACATTTGAAGTGATACTTTTTTGGCGTGTCATGAGACCTTCTGTGCGTTTTACACCCTGGAGCAGCAGTGTCTTGCATCATGCTGGCGCTAAAAATCTACAGTATTACTCAATCTTCTATTCTGCCCTTCTATTTTAGAACTTTAAATCACAAAGTTTACGGTAGTTCATTTAATGCCTCCGTGCTGCTGCTTTAGTTGCACCCGAGGTTGAAACACTTTTATTAAAAAACAAGTAGAAACACTTACCTTTGGAAACAGATCGCTAGCACATCCGAAAAATTGGCGCAGTAGCAATGTACGAAGAATTCTGGAACGCTCATGATCACAGAGCTGTTTATCAGCTTTTGCATCTTGCTTTTGAATTTCAGTCAAATCATTGCATTTTATCAAATCTCTCCCTTAAACCAAGTTAGTTGCATTAAATCAAAGAAGCAGATAAGCAGCTGACAGGTTTTCCAGGTATAGAATCATATAAAAATACGAATCACGAACGTATCACTTTTATCCTTATTCTGGTACTGAACACTAAACAGAAATACAAATTTTATTGTTTGTCAATTTTTAAGTAACATCTTCATTCAATTAAAGCAAGGAAAAACAGAAGTTTTAGTTTGGTTCTCGATTATTAAGTCAGAAGGGTTAAAAGGATATATATTGAAATTAGTGGATGTGTAGCTTTTGGTCTTCTGTGCAATGGGTAGATTGTAACCAAGTAACGCAGCGGCATCTTCCCTGAAGTTCCTGTGTCGTTTCCAACCTTAAATCACTGAAACCTCGAGAAAAAGATTATCATAATAATTACTGTTATTTTTCCGCTGCGCAGTTCCTCCGTTCTTGCCAAGTCTTGCATCCGCATGTTTCCAGCTCACTTTGCTCCTGGGTCCTTCTCTGGCAAATGACGTGCGCAGAAAATCACAGTGGGGAGACAGCACTCGACAGTTGTTTTTTACAATGGCAGTTGACATTTAGAAAACCCAACAAAGCCAAAAAGAGAGCTTTATCGGAGAATTACTCGAAAAATCGAAGGAAATTTACGTAAATAAAATGTCATAAAGCAAGCAGACACTCGAGGCTTTGGTTGTGTGAAATAATCTTTCGAAAATACGCAATTTGCTGCAAGCAAAGATCTGTAGCAGTATAGCGGAAGGGCCTTTGAGAAGCGAAGAGTGAAATTTGTTTTAAATCGAAAATTGGTAGCCCATGAGGAGTAAGTTTACAAAATGAAATAGATTCGACACTGCTCAGACAGTGGGGGCAGACGTCCAGAGGTGCAGCTCTAAACAAAGGAAATCAGGATACATACAAACATACGTTTGCGTGTTATAATATAGATGTTCTAGTATAGATGTAATGGTTTTGAAAACATTTTGGGAAGAAAAAAGATGAGAAAGGCGTGACCAACAGTGTTGTGGTACATGATTCAGTTGCGTTACATAACAGTACACTTGTAGCAGGAAAATGCAGGTGCTGTTAATGATCCCTAATTTCCTAATTATTCTGCCTAGTTACACTATTTTTCAAAGGAATAAATTACCAATTTGTGGCGAAGCCTATTGTTACACTTTCGGTAAAAAAGCATCTTCGTTGGTATCTTTGTAGTTCTATACGTACTGTGAGAATCTGGCATAATAAACTCATACTTCGTTTCTTCGTATATAAAAAAACCGACCCTGTCGAAATGTACGAAGAGAATTCTGGTACGGTAGTAGTTGTACAACAGATTTTGATCGACACAATTTAGTTTTTTACTTGTTTGAGGAACTGTTTCGAAATAAGAATGAAAGAAATTATATTAGGCCAATAAATTTATTTTTTGCAAAGGAATCTGTAATTATGCAAATCATGGCGAAGACTTCGAGAATGTTCTAGTGATGTAATTCAATTTTCCTGACTTGAGTTGATACTTAGTAGCACATACGCTTACAGAAAATAATACCGTATAATTGTCTGCAACGACTACACAAGCAGACAGTTTTTTTACAGACAATAAAAAAGGTACCTTATGTTCGAAAAAATGAACGGAAATAAAGAACGTTAAAAAGGGTATCATTGAAATGAATTTTAATACAATTTAAGGATTACTCATGAAATACAAATTCATGAACAAGACGAGAGTCGATCGCCGACCTTTGGTTCAATAGACAGACGCTCAACCACTGAGCTACAGCACCAATCGCTGCCAATTACTGTTTATTACTCCGTGATTGCCATTTATTGCCTAATTCTGTTTTTTTTTTCAATGTGATAGACCCTTTGCTATCTGCTACACAGCGTCTGCCGTAAACCATGTTTCAGTCTGCCTGTATGGAGAATTACGAGATTGAAAATAAATGCATCCCTTAAAGGCACATTTTAATATCCTTTACGGATCAGGCTTTCTTAGATGTAAATATAGCCTTCGAAAAATGCACCTTCGAAATAGATAATGTATAATTTAAACTTTCTTCTCAGTCAGAATTTGTAAGTGGTTCGTGGTCAGTTCATGACGTTCTTGCTATTATTTTCGATGATACAGGATATCATTGATTTGTGATGATGTTGCTTTCTAGGAGCCTGACTTAAATATCCCACGGTAGAAATAAAGCATCGTTGGGATGAGCTCTTCCAAGAGATGAAAAATATACATGAACTGTATATCCTTGCAGTTTTCAAATTGTGCTAGGACTTTGTCACTGATAACAACCCATGACCAAAATGCAACAGTGATGCAAGTGGAAACTCGATATTGCTTTGGGGCGTGGCTCTAGAAAATTTTTCTTACATTTTTAACAAAATTTTATAAACTTACCTTTCTCTTCTTGGTGGAATTAAGTGAGCATCGCCAATTACAATTAAGTTGCTATCTGCCTTACCGAAATGTTTCGTGGAAATTTAGTTTCCTTCGTGCTCCCCATTCATGGACAGAAAAGTCCGAAGAAGGCCGCTGGGGCATTATTTTAATTCACCAGAGCACTGGTCGTCTGTTTTTAACTGATAGCAGCACTGTTTTTTTTTTTTAATTGCTTTCCTTTCGTGCTTCAAGCATATCGATATTTTCTGGAAAAGCCTCTTTCATAGTCAGCTGAACAAGAGCAGATATAGTAAGAACCAATCAGCGCATTCCTCCTCGCCTGATGACCATTCGTCGTGAAAAAAAAACTGTGGCAACATTTCTTTAAGCCAGTATTGTGGAGAAGGTATTTTGCTGTTTTCCCCCACAGCTTTCGTTTCGATGATTTTGCGTAGAGTCACGTGACGTAAAATAACGAAATATCATTGGTTAATTGCGCAGATGTAAACAAATGCGCTGATTGGTTCTTACAATATCTGCTCTTGTTAGTCAGCTGCATTACATGGCCATTACAAGATGGCTGCAATCAGCCTATTTGGCTAAGACTTGCATTCTGAGTCCTACAGCGAGCCTCTATAGAGACTGTACAATTCAACTTAATGGAACAACAATAAAGACAACTGGCTCTACCTTTGCAATTATTTTCAAAATGTAAAATACATATTTATCAAAAAATTGCGTGAAAATATCGACATTGCGGTAGGCCCCACATGAGGCAACTTCTTTCTTCTTATGGAGTTTGGTAATGTCGGGCTTGGAAATTTAAAGTTTACTACTAAAGTTTACTATTAAAGTTTACTAAAATTTACTATTGTTTACTATTCCAATTTCAGCATAGGTTTTGCTACATTCTTGGACAGCGTTTGAGCTTTAATAATATAAGTCAACAATTTGTTCCTTGATTTATGATGACTTTCAATTTGAGTTGACGCCATCGATGCTAAAATAGATTTAGATTCATTTCCGTTTAGTACAACAATCCACATATCAAGCCAACAAACGATTTCTTTTACCTAATCCATCAAAGACTTTGTTGCAATTTTCAAAAAGCTTATCTGATTAACCAATATCTTAACTATTGATTTTTTCCGAAGCTAACTCTATATGTTATTGCCAGGCAAAGTTTTTGTAATGCACTCACACTCGTGTCACTATAAGAGCATTGACCAAAGGAGATGAAATAATTACCAAAAAAATCCCTCCTTTTCAATTCTTGGTGATTTTGTACGTAAAATTAGATATTTGGTAAGAATCTTTGAAAAAAGCCCCCCTCCCCCTTTTTGGGCTTGTAGCATATATGCTACATTGGGCATGTGCGGAAAAAAATTTATTATGACTTCTGTTTTGAGAATATGGTAGAAACAATTTGAAAAGACACAAATTATAATTTATATTAGTTTGATAATAAAGATGTGCAAATTACTTTATAAGAACTGTTTCTTTTAGCAAATATAAAGTAGATTAATGAAAAATTTATTTTTTCGCTTCAATATAAAAGTACATGTATTTACACCCGGAGGTCACTAAAACAGTTTCTTTCCTTGTTGAAGCACAGAAAACATTGCATTTTGTACATTTCACAAATGAAAATGCACTTGCTTTCTTGCAGAGCAAGCATCGCTGCCTTTTGTCCATCCACCCAGGCATGTGATCCAAATGATCTGCTCTGACATCGCTTTCTGGCTTTCCCTGCAAATATTTTCTTTTTTTTGTGGTCATATAACCCCGAATTGAAGGTCTGCCACGGTCTGGCTTGTTTGCTGCATCTAAGCCAGAGGCAATCCTGGCCTGGAAATGCCTCAATGGGAAATATTTTCTTTTGCCTAACTCTTTTTGATGGCATCGGTACAGAATCCAGGCATTCACCAATGTCAATATTATACTGTGAAGCCAAAGATAGATGTACCGGCGCCTGGATTTGACTCCTGGTTTGTACATGGCACACATCATATCTACCTTGTCTATGCCTCCCATATAATTATTGTAGGATTCAATTTCAATTTCATGTTATTCAAATAGTTTAATTACAATATATATGTTATAAAATAATGGTATATGATAAATCTAAGGTAAATGATTAAAACTTCTTGGGGACGCTTGAAAAGAACCCAGGTGGGCTATCTGGCCAAGTGCCCCCTTAAAATATTTAAAAGTATCGAACTAAAAATAGAGATTTAAAATAACAGTAACGTAACATAACTGTAAGATGCAAAAAACAGTAAAATATCACTAATAACTATGTTTATAACTACAACTACAAATAAGCGAATCAGTGAGGAAAATAAAATAACTAATCGAAAATAAAGGCTGGAGTATAAAATGTTAAAGAAGCGCCCGGGGTATTCCCCTAGAGATACTATTTTTATAAATTTTAATAAGATTGAAAAAGGAATCGTTTGTATTTTTTTGTGAATATACTTTGAGTATATAATTTTTTTATATCAGCAGGATTTTCGTTCCAAATTCGGACACCCTGGACTGTTAGATACTCATGAGTGCTGCTGTAAAAGAGATCACAAAAACTTTTATCAAGGTTTTTGTTCCATACATCACACATGAATTTAGCGCACTCGTGTTTAAAACAATTGTCATAACTTAAGGAATTTAAAACCTTGAACAATGGCTTACTATGAGCTGACTTTGATACACAGAGGATAAGTCTAACCGCTTTTTTTGGGATTTACGTAATGTTCTAATGAAGTTTTAGATGCGCTTCCCGTAATCAGTCCGTAATTAATATGAGGTAGAAGGAACGTATTGTATATACTTTTGAATGTTTTCTTTGGTATAGTATACCGTAGTCTTGACAGGATTCCTAAGCATCTACTTATTTTTAAGTTAAATTGCTGGATGTGTTGTTTCCATGTTAATTTATTGTCAATTAGAACTCCTTGATATTTTTGCATGTGAAGCCTCAGAGAGGGATTTGTTGTTAATTGTGTTGGTGGCCTCTTTTGGTTATTTTTTATTACTTCAGAAAATCAAGTAGTTTGACTTTTTTGTATTTAATGAAAGTTTATTTGCTATGAGCCAATCAGATATATCGTAGCCTGCGCGCAGAACTCTACTACCAAGACAGAAGTAGAGTCTGCGCAACGAACGCGAAACCCTTGTACGAGCCTCGACTGAAATTCGCTTTCCCGCGCGTTTGATTGTGTTGAAAACAATAAGTCCCTTGTCTGAATGATCAATCATTGGTCTCTCCACGAAAACGTGGAGAAGGAGCTGATTGGTTGCTCATAGTAAAGCAATTGTACGCATTGTTAACATATCCTCCTTGCGCTCTCTATTTTGTGTCGTAAAGCAAGCGTGCATAAATCAGATTCAAAAAGGCGGAGAACACGAAACTGCGGTCGACCTCAAGGTTCAAGTGGAACGAAGAATGGTTTATCGAAGGCTTGAACTTCGTGGAATATCTCACAGGAATTAAGAAACTTGAAGAAGAACAGGAAAAGTTTCCTCGTAGTTTTATCAAAGAAGGGGATTCGTAAGTCCTCCTATTGGATACGGAAAATCTTTTATATTTCAAGCACTCCCTGTAATTGACGACCCTTGATTTGGCGATCTACTCAAGAACAGTGTTGGTTATTTCTCCATTGCAGGCTCTTATGCTCGATCAGGCTACCAAGCTCAACAGAATCGGAATAGCTGCCGTTGCCATCTTTCCTGAACAGGAACAGAGAATTTTATTTGTTTATACTTATAGGGCCTCCAATGGATAGAGCTAGAGTAGGTTAAAATAGCAAAGGGCTAAAATGTGAATGAATAATATATTTGATATGCAACTGTACCAGGTACACCCATTAAAAAGAAATTCTGAATATTGTAAATTTTTGCCCTTAAGTTTTTTTTTGCCAGTCTAAGATCACTGCTTCCAGCAATAAATAGACCAATTTATACTTTTTAAGGCAAGATTATTTGTCAGCTTATGTTCAATAAAACACTTTTGCTTTGAAAAAATCAAGATTATTATTTAAGTTCCTTTAGAAATCATGGCTACACTGTAAAAACTGCATTGCTGTATATGAGACAATATCATCATTTCACAGGTAACATACTATAGTAAGTCTCTTCTTCTTACGTCTCTTCTCAGCCATGTGATGAGGATGTGAGGTAAAATTGAAATTATCAATGATAAGCTGCGTCCATTAGTTTCATTTCTTGAGGGAAGACATTTACTTTCCTTCTCAATTTAGTCCAAAATACTCTTCAAATGGTCAGCATCATATTTTTCCTGCTTCTTGTACAGGAAGGTGTAAAACACCAATGTGTAATGAGCCAAGTCTCAATAAGGTTGTCTGGAAACAAGGAATATAAAGCATAAGATTGTGGATAATTGGAGGGTTGCTAATGCGTTTAAATTGATGATGCAATTCATTTCTTATCCACGGCAAAATGTAATTCTGCCAATTTGAGCAAAAACATTTAATTAATCTCTTGATCCCTCTTGAAGTTTGAACCAAATGTGATAACGTCTTCTAAATGAATAATAGTATTTGGTGTGTTCAAATAATGTGTACAAGTGTCCTAGAACTATATCAACAAATGTGCTTACCATGTAACCTGAAGGATGAAGCATAACTGATATTAAGAGCTGCAATGCAATCATCTGGTTTGACCTATTCTTGAAACACACTGCTGCAGCCATGCATACTGCTGGGCTGATGAAAAATCATCCTCTTTATATTTGCTTCTTCGATGACACATGGTTACCAGGATGGATCTAATGAGTGGTGCACCTGTTTCTAGCTCTTTACCAAATTTTTCACTACTGAATCACAGAATATCTTCCTTCTTTGTAAGCTGAAGACAGCTTGGCTCACAACTCTCTTTTTCCTTTAATTGTATGTATTCTGTACTCTTGGTTGTACTCTTCCCACTGTGTGTTGTAGAGTCTGATGGTTTCTTTGATCTTGGGTCTGAATATAGTTTGCATCTTTTAGCATCTATTGCCTTCAAGAAATTCTCAACAATGAGAAATTCTTCATTTCTCAATGCTGTAGCAGCAATTTGCCTGTACGTTCCTCTGTATTGCATTGTTCCCAAGGAAAGAAGATCTGCCGGGAGCTTTCTGTCCCTAGTTTGTTATTTCCATATTACTTTGATGAAACCTGTTGTTGTGGGAAGTTTTGCATTTTCTTTCCAGACTTCTGTTTTGAGATTTTTTCTCTTCCTCAAAAATGACAATCGATGCCCACAGGAGTACTTGACAAGTTCCTCGGTTCTTCTGAAGTCCCTTCGCTGAATAAAATCG
>WUAR02373316.1:0-14752 GCA_015164055.2 Chrysaora achlyos
TATTGGCCCAGAAAAGCTGCGCCGGGGCTATTCCGTCCAGGGCAAGATCATCACGCAGTCGGGCCGCATCATCGAACTCTTATGGCGCTATCTAAAAAAACAGACCAGCCTCTAATCGAGGGCCACCTGCATAACCCCGCCAATCTCTCCGACAGGCCGGGTTGGGCGAATGCGGTATTGGGCGCAGCGACGGGGCGTGGGGTGCGCCTGGGCGTGATCGATAGCGGCTGGGATTACACGCTGGCTCAAGCGCAGGTCCAGCCGGGCGTCGGGTTGGTCGATCCAGACGACGAACTGGACCTGCTCTACAGCGACGACGCCCAGGACCGCCACGGCCACGGCACGGCCTGCACCGACCTGATCTTGCAACGGGCTCCGGAGGTGCTGGTGTATCCCATTCGCGTGTTTGGGCATCGGCTAGAAACCTCTGTGAGCATGCTCCAGGCCGCCATCTACTGGGCCGTCGATCAGCAGCTTGATCTTGTGAACATCAGCCTTGGCACGAACCGCCTCGATGCGCTGGAACGCCTGTACGCCGCCTGCGAAGTCGCCTATCGAAAAGGCGTCATCCTCGTGGCTGCTACGCATAATGTTGAGACGTGGAGCTACCCGGCGTCTTTTGATAATGTGCTCAGTGTCGGAGCCGCACCCTTGCAACATCCCTTCGACTATCAGTACCGGCCCGGAGAGATGGTGGAGTGCCTGGCTAAAAGCGATCATCAAACCGCGCGGTTTTTGGGCGGGCGCCGTGCGCAGACCTGGGGCACTAGCTTCGCGGCCCCCAATATTACGGCTCTCGTTGCGCTGTTTCTGGAGCGTTATCCTGGCGTGCGACTGGACGATCTGCGCGTCCTGCTGGCGCGCTATGCCCAGTCGGCCAGGCCGGGCTCATGACCGCCATGTTTTCCGTTTTTCTCTTTAGACCGCTACCGTAGTTATGGCTACACCGTCTTTAACCGTAGAGGGCCTGAACTGGGACCAACCCTACCTCACCACGAAGTCGCTGGTCATCCAAGTCACCGATCAAGGGCAGCTTGCGGCCAATAACTCCGTTTCTCGCACGCCTCAGGTGCTCTCGCCACACCTGTTCGTGGTGCTTTCGTGCTTTTTGCAAAGCACCACGCCGCGCCAGGCGCTGCTGCACCTCCAGGAGGAAGAATGGGACGTCGATGAGGCCGAGTTCGAGGTGGTGGTCGGGCGTATGATCCGGCTTAACTTCCTGACGCCGATTCATGCCAACGGCCACGGGCCAGAAGTCGCCTCCGCCGAGACAGCGCTGGCCGAGGGAGGCTTCGCGTCGGTGTTTTCGCATCAGGTAATGCTGCGCGATCTCCAGCGTGTGCTCACCTACAAGTCGGCCATCTTCTGCCACGCCGCCGGGCAGGATGTGCTCGAAATCGGCTGTGGTACGGGCATCTTATCGATCTTCGCGGCGCAGGCGCAGGCCCGCCGGGTGATCGCCATCGAAGAAAGCGAGATCGCCCATGTGGCCGAGCAGATGTTCGCTGCCAATGACGTGGCGGATCGGCTGACATTGATCCGGGGCAACAGCCGCGACATCGTTCTCGATGAGCCCGTCGATGTCATCATCCACGAGTTGATAGGCAGTGATCCCTTCGGCGAAAACATGCTGGTTTATCTCGCCGATGCGCGCCGCCGCTTCTTGCGGCCCGGCGGACGCTTGTTGCCAGGACGCCTTGAGGTGTGCTGTGTAGGCTATGAGGCCGATGACAAGACCCAGATCTTACAAGAAGCAGGCGAATTTGCAGGGCTCTACGGGGTAAATTTTGCGCCGTTCATCGAGGCCTTAGCCGCGACGGCCTCCCCAGCGCGCTTCGGTAGAACCATCACGGCGGGGCCGATGACGATCCTCACCGAGGAATGCAGGCTCTACGATATTGATTTCAACAAAGATTTTAGCGCCGCGCAGCCCGCAGTCGAAGCCTGGTTGCCAGTGAAGCACCGAGGGGTCTTGGGCGGCGTAGAGGTCTTCTTCCGGGCTCATTTTGACGAATCGACCCAGTTGACGAACGGCCCGTTTCTTGGCACAACCCACTGGCGGCGGCTACGCTTCTCCTTCAACGCGCCCAAAGCGGTGCTCCCCGGCGAGACAGTAGGTATCGTAGCGCGGCTGGAAACCCACCTGAGCAGGCAGCGCCTCGTTGTCGAGCCGAAGCCCTAGCGTCACGGATTTTCAGGTCTTTCTGACCACATCGTATCGGATGCCCCTTGCCATAACGCGTGCAATTTGTTAATTGAAGCATGGGTTTTCGGCAGTGTTTGGTTCAACCATGACCACCAAAGGGGGCGGTTTCATGATGTGCCAGCAAACTCTTCGAGGGGCTCATCGTCTGCGCGGAGCCCTGTGCCTGCTTGGCGTTCTTGTGCTTTGTGGTAGCGTGCCCGTTTACGGGCAAGGCGTCACGTCTGGCACCTGGGGCGGGGCGGCGCTTCTTCCCGAAAAACGCCATTCTCTGGCGGCAGCAGCGGCCCAGGGGCTGCTCTTCGTCACCGGCGGCAGGGCTAGTGGGCTTGACGTCTCCAGCTTCATGTATACCTACGACCCCGCTCAGGATACCTGGTCGGAGCCCATCGCGATGCCCATCGACCTGGAGCATCACGCGATGGTTGCCGTGCAAGGCAAGCTGTACATTTTTGGAGGGCAGACGAAAGGCTTTAGCGCCATTCTCGCGCGCACCAACCAGGTCTTTGAATACGATCCGGCCACGGGTCAATGGGCCGAGAAA
This sequence comes from Chrysaora achlyos, assembly GCA_015164055.2. Classification (NCBI taxonomy): domain Eukaryota; kingdom Metazoa; phylum Cnidaria; class Scyphozoa; order Semaeostomeae; family Pelagiidae; genus Chrysaora; species Chrysaora achlyos. The sequence goes on from WUAR02373316.1 coordinate 2,748, forward strand.
CGCGCTATGCGCACGGCGCGCAACGCCCATGCCGCCGCCGTCTACAACGACAAAATATTCGTCTTCGGCGGGCGCATCGATGCGACGGTAGGCGGGGTGCGGAGCGAGGCAGCGACCGATGCTGTGGAGATGTATGATCCGGCCCGCGATGTATGGGAACAGCGTACCCCGATGCCCGTGCCGATGGGCAACAATGCGGCAGCCACCCTCGATTCGTTGATCTATGTGATTGCCGGAGACAACGGGGCGCTCTTGCTACGCAACGTGCTGACCTATGCCCCGAAGACCGACTCTTGGGGCGAAGCCACGCCCGTACCCGGTGCCCGCAACAACCACGCAGCGGTTGCGCTTGGCGGTGCCCTCTACATGTTCGGCGGCACGGCGCTCACGACACCGGGCACGCTCGATGCCGTGGAAGCCTATACGCCCCACACCGATGCCTGGCGGCCCCTCTCGCCGATGCCTACGCCCCGGTTCCATATGGCCGCCGCTGCACTCGGCGACAAGATCTACCTCTTGGGCGGGCGACGCCGCGACCAGCCGCTTGACGGCAGCAAAGTCGTTGAGGTCTTCGCACCGCCGCTGGCCGAGCCGACAGCCCGCGACGAGGCTCCTGCGTTGCCCAAACAGCCCATCCTCATCGGCAATTATCCCAACCCGTTTCGGAGGGCCACCACGATACGGTTTGCCTTGCCCGCCGCTGCTTTGGTCAGGCTGAGCCTCTTCGATCTGCAAGGCCGCGAGGTGGAGGTGCTTGCCGCACGCCTGTTCTCGGCAGGAGAGCACGAGGTGGTCTGGCACGGAAGCCGCCGCAGCGGCCTGTATTTTTATCGGCTTCAGGCCGGAGGCTTCGCCGCAACCCGGCCCATGCTGTTGGTGCGCTAGGGGGCCTTAACGCGCGGGGTGAATCGACCGGGAGCGTGACTTCGGTGTAACAAATTGCCCCGGCACCGGGTACTCCCTACAGCGTATCGTGCGTGTCCGAAATCCGATCACCCTGTAGTAGCATCATGAGAAAGGCGTTGTTTGGTATTGTGGTCTTGCTGGTAGGCGGGGCAGCCCTCTGGCAGAGCGGTATCATCCACGATACGGTGCTGCGCTCGGAGTGGGTGAAGGAAAAGCTAGAGGAGATTGCCGGACGCACGCTCGATTCTCACCTCAAGAACCTGGGCCGTCTGGGCTATTATGAGACCGGCACCTGGACGCCGTTCGCCGAAGACCAACTGAGCCAACGAACCTGGCGGCCCGACCAAGCTTTCCTCTATCCACACGTCGATTTTAAGTCTGTCGCCGATGGGGTTCGATTGGGTACGCTCAAGGTAAAGCACGAGAACGGCGCGGCCTACGACATCCTGTTTCTAGAGATCGACCCCGCCCGCACGCGGATGCAGGTGCTGGTCAACGACGCTGGAGCCGAGCGGGCAAACTACGTCAAGGAGATGGTGGAGGAGCAGGGTGCCTTGGCAGGCATCAATGGTGGCTTTTTTGATGAAGGCGGGGCGCTGGGGCTCGTGCTGCGCGACGGGCGCACGCTGCGCCCGGCCAACGGCAGCCCCGGCTATTTTGTGGTTGATGATGGTCGCCCCTCCATCCGTATCCAGCGCAATCTACGGCTGAGGGGCCTTGAAGAAGGCATTCAGTGCAGCCCTGTATTGATGCGCGATGGGACGGTATACAGCTACGTCAGCGAGGGCAAGAATACCAGCGATGTGGCCCGCCGCTCGGCGGTAGCCATGACCCATCAGGGGAAAATCCTGCTGCTTGTCACCGATGTGCGTTTGGATGGCCTGACGATTCAGCAACTCGCCACAGTACTGGCTGGGCTCGGGGCCCGGCACGCCCTGGCGCTTGACGGCGGTGCATCGACCCAGCTCTTCGTCGCACACGAGGGGGTCAAGAAAGAAGTGGCCGGTTGGGATCCGGTGCCGGTAGCCCTCGGAGTCTTCCCAGCCCGCTAGCGGTCGGCCCGGCGATAGACAAACTTGAGCCCAGACCAGTCGGCATCAATAGCGCACACCTTCACATCGACGAGGCCTGCTGCTAGCCCCGCCGCGCGAACAGCCTCGCGGTTGAGATCGGTGGCGAGGGGCGATGTTTTCTTAGGCCAGCACAGCCAGAGCATCCCTGTGGTAGCCAGGCTCGTTTTCAAGGCAGGAAGGTGCTGGGCGAGTGCCGTGTGTTCGCGGACAAAGTATTGCACGAAGTCAAGCCTGGCCTCCGGAGCATCAAGCAGGACTACGCCGCCGGGTAGCGGGCCAAGCAGGCCGAGATAGTGGGACGGAGCCTCCAGGATGAAAGCCCGAAAACCTGCTTTCAGGCCGAGCTTTTTGAGTAGCGGTGTGGGGGCATATCCAGTATCCATAGGGGCCGGGTCTACCGTTTTGCGCCAGTGTGTGTAACGAGGGCTGTCGATCTTTCGTAAAGCCGGGTTAATTTCGGGCTTATCCTAAGATAATATGTCTATAGTTACTTAGGGTCGATAGCCTCGGTACATCATTTGCTTCATTTTAGTACGAGGCCGCCCAGGCCGGTACTGGCTAAGAAGAGCCTCGGTGGGGCGTTTGAACAAAAGCATACAAAAAGAAACCATTATCCATCATGAAACGACATAGATCTCCCTACAGAGGCAAAGCCCGGCGTAAGCGCCATAATCAGAGCAAAGCCGGAGAGCGCGGGCGGCGGCTGTTGCGCCTGTGGCGGCAGGCTGCCGAGCCGGAGGATCTTTCCGGGCTGCACAACGCTACAGATACGCCGCGCAAGGCCGCCTGACGGCCATCACGGCTCTATTCATCAACCATCTCTGCCTTGCGGAGCCGGTAGTGCAAGCGCCGCTCCGCTGTGACCGCGAGGGCTTTGAGCGCGATGCCGTAGAAGAGGGGCAACACACAGAGCGCAGCGGCCACGCCGAGAATCGTGAGGTCGTCCAACTCGTAGCCTACGAGGATGAGGCCAAAGAGCGTCCAGAACCAGCCCATCAGCACGCTCATAGCGCCGAAGACGTGGAAGAATTCCTGTGCCTGGGCTACGTCCTCTGCCCCAGGCAATTCTGCCACCTGAACAAGACACCGCAGGCCCAGTCGGCACGCCTCGAACGAGGTAGCCGCCAGAGAGAAGCCGAGTGTCGAGGCGACAGTGAGGATCAGCGACGGATAATCGAGAAAATAGTAGATCCGGTCGAACTTGAACCAGAAGGGCAGGATCTCGGTGGTGGCCGCGAAGAAACAAAGCCCCAGAAAAACAAGGAGCGCCCAGCAGTAAGAACTCCGCATGGTCCGGCCAAATCGTTGACGAATCCGTTCGCTCACACCGGGCTGCCCGCTTGACGCCGCACGGCGTGTAGGCTATGTTGATCGTTGAGACCCTCGACATCCTTAAACAGGCCTACCGGAAAGACTATGCCCCTCTGCTTGCGTTATGCTGCCGTCGTTCTGCTTCTCCTTGCGCTCGGGTGCGAAGCAACCCCGCAAGATCCGGTACCGACAGGCCCGCCTAACATCATCTACATCCTGGCCGATGATCTGGGTTATGGCGAAGTGGGGGCCTATGGGCAGACGAAGATCAAGACGCCGAACCTGGATCAGCTGGCTGCCGAGGGGCTCCGGTTTACCCAGCATTACTCGGGCAGTCCGGTCTGCGCGCCGTCTCGATGCACCTTGCTCACGGGCAAGCACACCGGCCACTGCCAGGTGCGCGACAATTATGAACTCGGCGGTTTCGCCGACGATGAGGAGCGCGGGCAGCTTCCGCTAGAGCCGGGCTCGTTCACCCTCGGGCGGATGCTGCAGGGGCAGGGCTATGCCACGGCTGTTATTGGCAAGTGGGGCCTGGGTGGCCCAGCCTCGACCGGCGTCCCCAACGAGCAAGGGTTCGACTTCTTCTACGGCTACCTCGACCAGAAGCAGGCTCACAATTATTACCCGACGCATCTCTGGCGCAACACCGAGTGGGATACGCTCCGAAACCCATACTTCCACCCCCATCAACGGTTTGAAGGCGACGATCCCAACGATCCTGCCGCCTACGACCGCTACAAAGGCCCGGATTATTCGGGTGATTTGATGGCCGACGAGGCCGTACAGTTCATCCGCGACAACCAGGATGGGCCGTTTTTCCTCTATATGCCTCACATCGTGCCGCATCTGGCCCTCCAGGTACCCGACGACGAACTCGCGCAATACGATGGGGCTTTCGATGAGGAGCCGTACCTCGGCGACAAAGGCTATCTGCCCCACATCCGCCCCCAGTCGGCCTATGCGGCTATGATCACGCGGATGGACGGAGATATAGGCCGCGTCCTGGCCGTTCTCGACGAGCTAGGGCTGGCCGAAAACACGCTCGTGATGTTCTCCAGCGATAACGGCCCCACGTACGTCGGCGGTGTAGATACAGCCCTGTTCGAGAGTGCCGGGCCGCTTCGGGGCGGGAAGGGTGAGGTCTATGAAGGGGGGATCCGCGTGCCGATGATTGTGCGGTGGCCGGGCCGCATCGCCGCGGGCACGACGACCGATCATGTTTCGGCCTTCTGGGATGTGATACCCACGCTAGCTACGCTCACGGGAGCCACCACACCTGCCGATCTTAACGGCGTCTCGTTCTTGCCAACGCTCCTGGGCGAGGCCGGGCAAGCACCGCCATCGGAGCAGTACTGGGAATACCATGGACGCAGTTGGAAGGGAGCACAGGCCGTCCGCCTCGGCGATTGGAAGGGTGTTCGTCTCGGCGGTCACGATGCCTCCGACGCCCCCATCGAACTCTACGACCTTGCCACGGATATCGGCGAGGAGAACGATGTCGCTGCCGCGCATCCGGAGGTCGTTGCGCAGATCAAGGCCATCATGGATAGCCGGACCGTCTCGAAGATCGAGCGGTGGAACTTTGCTACGGGCGAATAACAAGCTTCACCCCTATGCCCTGGTTGCGGTATGAACAGAGGCCATGACGAGTGTTGGGCTGCATATCATCTGCAGGACCGTGCTGACCCTTGCGGTCGGGGGGCTGTGTGGGACGACGGTGCAGGCGCAGCCCTATCAGCCCTTGCCTGCTCCGCCCATCCATTTTACCGATACCGCCCTGCAGTTCGAGCGCCTCGATAGCCGGAAAGGGCTTTCTCACAATACCGTCCTCTCGATCTTGCAAGACCACGACGGGTACGTCTGGGTTGGCACGTCCGATGGGCTCAACCGCTACGATGGATACACGTTTACGTCCTACCGGCACGACCCCACCGATACGACGACGCTTTCGGACAATGCCGTACAGGTGCTGTTTGAGGATCGCGATGGGGTGCTCTGGGTGGGGACTGCTACCGGCCTCAATCGGAGAGAGGCTAAGACCGGGCGTTTCAGGTGTGTGGCGCTGGCCGGGATGGGTTGTACCGAGAGTATCCACGCCCTGGCCCAGGATGAAGTTGGGGCGTTGTGGGTCAGCACATACAGCGGCAAGCTTTATCGCCACGACCCCATCTCGGGCACCGTTACGTTGTATTTCGACAAGGCACGGCCCCACGCGCAGCCTATCAAAGCGCCAACACAGCACCTGCCGAGCCACACCATCGTACACCTGTTCGAGAGCCAGAGCGGACGGCTTTGGGTGCAACTCCAACCGGATGCCCTGGCCGACCCTGATGTGATCTACGAGTATGATGTTGAGGGGGATGGATTCAGGGCCATTGCGCGCCCGGCGGGGTTAGATGAGGGCCGTATCAAGGTTAGCGACACCGGTGTTTTGTGGGTACCTGATGCGTCGCTGGCGGCCCACACGGCGGCTCCAGGCTGGATCCGCCCCCTGCCCAACTTGGGAGGGGCTCATGTGAACGATTGGCACCTCTTCGACGATCAGGCCGGGCGCTTATGGATCGGCACCGAGCAGGGCCTCTACGTCTATGATCCGGCGACGAAAGCCCATCGGCAGTACTTCCCCGATGCCCAGGGCACCGCGACGCTGAGCAATTACGTTCGAACGGTCTACCAAGACCGTGCGGGAGCCCTCTGGGTTGGTACCCGGGGCGGGCTCTTTCGCTACGACCCCCACCTGAAGCCGTTCACTCATCTTGGGCCGGGGGCGCCGTTGCCCGAAGGCGGGGGCAACACGGTGATGGCGCTTCATGAAGACCACACCGGGAGCCTTTGGATTGGTACGCTCGGCGGCGGTTTGCTTCGCCTCGATGGCCACACAAACACATTAGATCGCTATCGCCAAGACGAGGCGGTTTTGCCTAACAACAACGTATGGGCTATCCAGCAAATCTCGGGGCGCTTGTGGCTGGGCACGAACGATGGGCTTTGCGCCTTGGAGGTACGCACCAGGCGCTGTAAACGCGTGCCTATCCCGCCGAGTAGAATCAGAGGTCTCACCACCATCTACACGTTGGCGCTAGACCAGGGCGGATACCTGTGGGCTGGCGGAGATGATGATATCTATCAAATAGACCCCGCCTCGGGGCAGATCGTGCCGGACAGGCATCATGAAGCGCTGGGCACGGTCAACTCGGTGCAGGTGTTACATTTCGATCAGGGGCAGCCCCATGTGCTCTGGGTAGGCACGGCAGAGCAGGGCCTCAAGCGCTACGATACCAGGGCCGATGCCTGGACGTCTTACCCGTATGCAGCCTCGGCACCGGCAGCGTTACCGGGGAAGTCGATCTGGACGATCCATCAGGATAGTGAGGGCTTGCTGTGGCTCGGCACGGACCTCGGCTTGGCCCAGTTCGATCCGGCCACGGCGTCTTTCACGGCGTATTACGACCCCGCGCAGCAGCCCGGCGGTATTGTCTATAGCCTCTTAGAGGATACCGAGCAACGCCTCTGGATGGGCACCAACCGGGGCCTGCTCCGCTTCGACAAGCACACCGGCCAACTCCGCCATTACGACACAGAAGACGGGATCGGCAATAGCGAGTACAACCGGCAAGCCGCCCTCCAGGCCTCCACGGGCGAGATGCTCTTCGGCGGCCTCAACGGCATCACAGCCTTTACGCCCGCTGCCATCCTGGATAATCCCTATCGCCCTCCCATCGTTATCACGCGGGCCTGGAAGGCAAACCGAGATACAACGATCACGCTCTATCCCCAAAGCAACGGCCATCTGGTGCTCAGCTACCGAGATTATTCCTTCTCGTTCGAGTTTGCCGCGTTGAATTTCACCAATCCGCAAAAGAACCGGTATGCGTATAGGCTGGAAGGGTTTGATGAACAATGGGTAGCAGCAGGGGTGAGCCGCAGCGCGCGGTATACCAACATCCCACCGGGCCGGTACGTCTTCCGCGTCAAAGGGACCAACAACGATGGGCTCTGGAATGAAGCAGGCGCGGCGCTGCACCTGACGATCACCCCGCTCTTTTGGCAGCGGGGATGGTTTCGGGGGCTCATGGTGTTGCTCGGGGTTGGGGTCTTGGCAGCGCTCTATCGCTATCGCATACGACGCCTGCTTGAGATCGAACGTATTCGCCTGCGTATCGCCACCGATCTGCATGATGATATCGGCGGCGACCTGAGCAGCATCGCGCTCTTGAGCGATATGGTTCGGGATCGGGAGCATCTTACGGAGCAGGACCGCCGCAAGCTCGATCAGGTCAGCCACGCCGCCCGTGAGATGGTAGAGACACTGCGCGAGATCGTCTGGGCTATCAACCCGGCCAACGATGCCGTGAGCGACCTCGTCGAGCACATGCGCGATACCGCCTCGGTGTTGCTTGATGGGGCTACCTTTACGCTTGATGTGAACCAGGACACCGCCCGGCAGGCCCTCAGCATGGAGGCCCGGCGGCACCTCTTCCTCATCTACAAGGAAGCCCTGCACAACATCGCCCGCCATGCTCGGGCAACGCGCGTGCAGGTGCATCTCCGCGCCACGCGGGATCAGCTCTGTTTGCGCATCACCGACGATGGGGTCGGGTTCGACCCGGCGGTGGCACGGGGCAACGGGCTCCGGCATCTCCATCAGCGCGCTGCCCAAATCGGCGGTACACTGATGCTTGAGAGCCAACCAGGCCATGGAACAACCATCCAACTGACCACGTCCGCACAGCGCCGCTGGCGCAAAACGGCGTGATCGCGCCGTGTGGGCCTGAGGCGAAAGCGGTATCTTGTACGGCCATCCTGTTTTGGTTGAGAGCACCACGATGACCTCTTCGCGTTCTGCTCCCATCGATGTGTGGCTCGTTGAAGACCACGACTTGTTTCGGGAGACCATCGCCAACCTGATCAATGAAGCCCCCGGTCTCCAGTGCTCAGGCTGCTTTACCGCCTGCGAAGACGCGCTCGCGGCTCTGGCTACACGCCCTCACCCCGATATGGTTTTGATGGACATCGGCCTGCCCGGTATGAGCGGGCTTGAGGGGGCACGGCAGATGAAAGAACGCCTCCCTGCACTTCCCATCATCATGCTCACAGTGCATCGTGATAATGATAGGATTTTTAAAGCCTTATGCGCTGGGGCATCAGGATATTTGTTAAAGACAGCCCCGCCTTCTGCCATCATCGAGGCATTGTATCAGGCCCAGCGCGGCGGTGCTCCCATCGACCCGCAAATCGCCCGCCGCGTGCTCGACATGTTTGCCGCGCGGATCGAGCCTCAGGCTGATTATGGCCTCACCGAGCGCGAACGGCAAATCCTCCATCTCCTCGCCGATGGCCTGACCAAACAGCAGATCGCCGACCGCCTGCACCTGAGCATCCACACCATCGACGGGCATGTCCGCAAGATCTACATAAAGCTTCAGGTGCACACCTCTACCGGGGCCGTAGCCAAAGCGCTCCGAGAAAACCTGATCTGAGAGCCCCACAAAACAACGAGATCGCGTCGTGCGCAGAGGCCCGGCGCTGGGATAGGTTGCGTACGGTAATCCTGCTTGGCAAACAAGCCCGTGCGCTATGATCTCCTGGCTCTGTGTTCTTCGCTTACGGTTAACCCTGCGGTTTGCCGCTTTCTGCCTGTTCGGCACGATAGTCTTGACGCCAGCCCTGGGCCAAGACCTGACGGTGACGTTTGAAAATGGAACGTTAACGATTGAAGGGGGTGCTTCGAGTGATGACATCGTTGTCACCAGCCGCCAGGGTATTGTGGTGATAAACGGGGCCGAAGTCGAGGGGCTCTCTAGCAGCGAGGTCTTAGATATCATGGTTGATGCAGGGGATGGGGCGGACACCGTCGATCTAGGGGGTGTCGGCGAGTTTGGCTTTCCCAATCTGGCTGGCGATATCATCATAAACGGTGGAGACGGCAACGACCGCATTAGAGGGTCCGAATTCGATGAAACAATAAATGGCGGAGATGGCAACGACTACATTGTGGGTGGAGAGGGCGACGACACGGTTCGCGGTGGCCCTGGCAACGACTCGCTCCTCGGTGAAGGCGGTAATGACGTCTTGAGCGGCCAGGAAGGCAATGACTCCCTTGGAGGCTTCGACGGCGACGACCTGCTCCGCGGTGGGCCGGGTGATGATGTGCTCTTTGGGGATCATATTTTTCCCGGTAATGACATTCTCGAAGGCGGCGAGGGTGATGATCGGCTTATTGCTGAGTCCGGCGATGATCAGGTCTCGGGTGGCCCGGGCAATGATCACCTCGCTATAGGCTTGGAGGGGGTTGCCCGTCACTTCCTAGACGGGGGCGAAGACCTGGATCTGTTGCAGCTTTTGCGCTCGGGTGTCAACCCCGCAGAAGGGATCCATATCATCAAGAACTTTCTGGGCACGAATGCTCCGAAAACCACGCACACCGAGACCTTCGATCTGGTCAAGTTTCTGCCCACCTGTTGTACGGGCTCTACCCTGACGGCCATCGAAACGGTGCAACTCTCCTTCGGCGACGGCGATAGCCAGTTCGTCATCGACGACATGACCGGCACCGACCTCCAGCACGTCCAGATCGAGGGCCATGGCGGCCAAGATGTCGCGTACATCCAGGGTACCCCGCAAGACGATGTCTTTACCGTCAGCGCCGGGCGTACCACGGTGGTCAACGGGCTTCAGGTCGATGTTTTTGGCTTCGAGGCGCTCAGCCTTGAGGCGTTCCCCTCGCCCCAGGCTGTAGGGTTCGGCGAGCCTGACGGCAACGACACGTTTCACACCGTCGGTCTCGCGGGTCTCCAGCAAATTCTTGAAGGGGGCACCGGCACGAATGACCTCGTCGTCGAAACCGAAGGGCAGCCCGTCGATGATACCGGCTTGTTGCTCACCGTCGACGGGGCCGAGCCGATCCAGTATCGCGCTATGGGCACCGTCACCATCGATCCTACCGGCGCGCCCAATACGGCCCCGGTGGCTACCGACGACACCGTTACGCTCGAAGAAGACGGGGTCGTCGATTTCAGCGTGCTGCCCAACGATCAAGACGCAGACGGCGATGCCCTAGCCGTGACCGCCACGACGCAGCCCCCTGTTGGTACGCTAGAGGTCTTCGATTTCGGCACCATGCGCTATACCCCTCCAGCCGATTTCAACGGCACGGCCTCCTTCGATTATACCCTCAGCGACAGCCGTGGTGGTACCGCCCAGGCCACCGTAACCCTTACCGTCAACGCCGTCAATGATAGGCCCAGCCCGGCTGCCATCACCGATCCTGCTGCGGGCAGTGCTATCGTGATTGGCGGCGACCCGGAGACGATAGTGACCATATCATGGGCCGACGCTACAGACATCGACGGCGATGCGCTGTACTACCGGTGGGCCTTGTTCGCCGAAGGCGATGGCCTCCAGCCGTTGATGGAGGTAGACGCCGGGATGGACACGGAGGTGGCCTTCACGTTTGGAGAACTCGCCGAGGCCCTGGCGTTCGCAGCGGTAGATGTCAACACCGAGATCGCCTTGCAGCACCGGGTTATTACAACCGATAGCATGAACAGCACCCTGGGGCCGCTGGCCGCACTAACGGTGACTCGGGGCACGCTGACCGCACTACACGCTGCCGAAGAACTCCCGTCGGCCTTCGTCTTGCACGGCAACTATCCCAACCCCTTTAATCCCGAGACGGCGGTGGTTTTTGATCTGCCAGAGGCCGCACACGTCCGCATAGCCGTGATTGACGCGTTGGGACGGTCTGTGTTGGAGCGGCCTGCTCAGGTGGTTTCGGCAGGGGCGCGGCGGGTGCTGAGCCTGGATGCCTCGGGTCTTGCTTCGGGGGTATACATCTACCGCGTCATCGCGCAGACCGAGACCCACACGATGATGCAGGCGGGGCGGATGATCGTGGTCAAATAGGCCGGGCTATATTATTGCACCCGCCCGCGCGCATCGACGGTCCAAGTATCGATCACCTCTTCGCCATCGACGACGTAGACCGTGTCTTGCGTGTTGACCACGACGCAGACATGGTTGGGCACCACGCGGACGCGATCTCCGATGCTGAACGTCGCGCCGCCGCGTACGTGCACCCAGCCATGCTCTTCCGAGAAGCCCGTGAGCCGCGCATGCGGGTGGGCCACCATGTCGGCAGGGTTGTAGAGGATGATGCCGTAGCCGTCGGTGAAGCGGCTGGCGTCGGAGGTGAAGACCTTCTTGCCCGCATCGAGGAAGAGCCGGTCGCGCCCGACGGTATCGCGGTGTTTGCTAACGACGGTACCCAGCACTGTGAGGGCGCATTCGTCGAGGGTCGCCGAGCCGATACCTACCTGCATCGCGTCGTAGAAGACATAGTTGCCGGGGCGGATCTCGGTGATGGTGAAGCCCCCATGTTCGCGGTTCTCGAAATATCGCATCGACGGGGTAGAGCCAATGCTGATTTCGAAGCGCCCAGGCGCTGCGCCCGGCACCCCAGCCTGATGCAGCCGCGCCGCCGTTTCGAGCATTAGATCCCGCTCCTCGGCCATAGCCCGGCGGAGGGCGTCTTCCTGGGTTTCGCCGTCTCGGGGGCCGTTGTAGGCATGCCCGGCATGGGTCAAGATTCCCACGAGGTTGAGGCCCGGCAGCGCAGCGATCTGCCGGGCGAAGTCGGGCAGGTCGGGGGCATCCCAGCGCACACCACATCGGCCATAGCCCGCATCGATTTACAGGAGGACCTCGGCTTGC
>WUAR02374427.1:0-14739 GCA_015164055.2 Chrysaora achlyos
CCTCGAATAAGCCCCCACCCAGAAATTCATTTTTGCAAATAAGCCCCCGGGGGCTTATTCGAGGATTTACGGTATATCTGTATATGTTACAGGGAAGCGAGGCTACGACTCACGTCAAATACATTTAGGTATTAGCCACGTTAGGCCATTATATCTATAGATTTTTGGTTAACTGGAGTGAATAATTTGAATATTGACGGTTAGGTTAAAAAAGCAGGATTATTCTTTAAAATTTCGTACTTCAAACGTTGGAGTACAACCATTTCTCTCATTGCTGGAATATTTAAGATATGCGCCTTGCTGTTTAACAACATGCAGATACCGTGGAAGCTAGTTTTGATAAAGTTTGTAGCCAAACCTGATAGTACAAAATTGACAAAACGGCCGTTCGTAAATTCGAAATTATTCAACACCTAGTGCCACCTCTTTCAAAGACGAGAATTCATAAATTTATGTAATTTCTTCTTGTTTAGAACCTCCATACAACACTTCTTTATAGCGAACTGAAAAATTGTCGCCAAAAATGTCCGTATTAAGGTATTATTTCATAAAAATCAGCTAAAATTAAGGAGTTTGTATAACATAGTCGTCGTGCAGTGTTACTAATATCTAAGATATGTATGTATTATAAAAAGTATCATTTTACCAGGTCTCTCTTTTTCTTTTGAACCTTGCAGTAAACTACTATATTAGACGATGCCTGTATTGGATTGCGTTATAATTGATTGATTGGCCGTAACTGAAAAACGACAAAATATATTGAAGTTTTATAAACGTCATCCTAACTTACTATCAAAGCTCTTTCGATAAATGCGAACTCCAAAAAGTGATAGGTCCACTTTAAAAGACAAGCTCGATTCATGGGTTGTAAAGAGAAACAAGTAAATCATTGGGCTCCTAGCGAAAATTCTAAACCTTGGATAACCAGAATCCAGATAAGAAAATATTTTTTTCTTTTCTGCCTAAGGGCCAGAAGACAACAGAACAGTAGGATTGTAGTAAGAGATCTGTATATTAATTTTCATATACGTAATCACACAACTGACTCAATGTCCGGACCCATTTGCTAATCTATAGGATACAATGTAATTGCGGATAATTCATTTTAAATCTGGCTTACTGTACAAACTTTGTATAAAAAAGCAACACAACTAATAATTTATTCTTATTGACATACGATAGAGAATATGAATGAATTTGGGTGAATGTTCGAAAGTTCATTTACAAGGAAGGCGGCAAATACTATAGAATAATCCTCCCCCCGTCGCAACAGGCATTTGTCGAGATTAGAGGCCCGCAATTTCTTTTTTTGCGGGGGAATTTAAGAGCAAGACGTTTTTCAGGTATAAGCAGTGAAAAATTACAGTTCTCAAATGCATTAACCTCCGGAAAAATACAATTCCTTCTTGTTTGGCACTAAGCCACAGAGACCTTCAGGGGGAAAGGCATACAGGAGTGAGGGAGCAAATGGTTTAGAGATTATTTTCTTGCGTTAAAAACAGAACTGATGAAAGTGTTGAAATAAAAAAAACAAACAAACAAAATCCAATGCTCGACTGCCTAAAAGCTGGTCAGCGTTTAGCTAAAATTAGATATATGTTGAGAATATTCCCTTGGTACACGCGGCCAGTTAGTAAGTGCACGTGCTACTGGTCACATGGTGTACCTTCTTTTGTTCTGCCTTCTCGATTACATCTCCCCGGTAGTCGTACCGAGGCCCATCCTGGTACATAGGCGGGTTCACGATGCTTAAGGAGACGGCTTTTGACTTATTGAGAGGGATATGATATCGTGTTGTTCAATATAATCATGTAAAAGGTAATAGATTTATCTTACTGTTGGTGAATTGGAGTGTTTCTCTGACTCATTATTCTAAGCCCGGCCCAAGATACAACAATATCTTCTCATTTTGTCAATGAGAAATTTAAAACATTTATTATGTTAAATAATTGCTCTGCTGTCTTCTATCAGACGATTAAACCATCGATAGCCAATTTGGATGCCACCAAACGAGTAAAGTGGCACAGCAATACGAGTCCCAAAAAATGTGATGGTGCAAACCCTGGTTGATTGGCTGCTATATTCTTCAAAGATGACACAGTGAAAAGAAATATTTGCTTGTTAAATATGTTAGATATAGGCATGTTAGATATTTCCTGATCAGTGCTACGATCGGTGCAAGGTCGTCTTCCTTCTTTCTCCTAAACCGTCAATATTCCTCAATCCTTTGTCTTGTTTTTTTTTTAATCTTTCGTCACTGCTTCTTTTTAACCTCTTTTCCTCTGCGCTCACCAATCAACAGGTTAGAATACCTCCAAAATCCATTCAAAATTGGCAACATCAACCTGGTACGTTAAGGCCAATATTTGTGATAACCACAGTAAACCAGTTTCAAAGTGAGCAGTGAAACATATCAGTAACTGCCGGTTATCTAAACCATATTCTGAGCTGCAATGGACGCAGCTGCACGTGTTAGATCATGAGGAACATCTTTGCCAACTTTCTGTTGCAGCCAGGCATAAAGTATTGATGATACCTTTTCAGGATTCACAGGGGATAAGTTCACTAGTGTATATGCAGCTGCAATCTGGACTGGCAGGGAGACTAAAAGGCAAAAACAGACAAACACTGTATTTACTGTAGAATAATGACATTTCTAAACAATAATTTCATTATATTATCTTCTCTAATGAATCAAACCATGTTGGCAAATCAGTATACTGCCTAATTATAGACATGCAGTTATTTCCACAGATTAAGGTCTTTAATGCAATTATTCAGATGCAAACCGTTTATACAACTTAAATACACAACCTACTGGACGTGACAACACTTTACCGGTTAGCAATCAATTGAACCGTTACTACTTATAAAGCAATTGAATAACCTTAAAAACAAAAGTCCAGTCCACATAACAAAAGATTCAAAGGTCCCTTTAATTTAAACATCTACTATACGGTCCTTTGCAAATTTAAAATAGGAACCGACCAGCTTAGCCAAGGACTGGAGAGCTACGAATCAACACGATAGGACCGGTCTCAAATCGTCAACAAATTTAAGTGATTTATGTCTTCAAATCAATCATGCTTAAAATGCAAACAACCAACCTTTGCTATTGAGCTGAGACTTCTGCAGGATGCCAATGCAAGCCATCATAAACGTAGTAAAACATTTTGGAGTTCTAAAATGATGGCCTCCGCTGATGCCGATACGACTGACACAGCCTTCAAAAACAATATAAAAACAGGATTTTCACACGGCGAGAACCAGGGAGCGCTGCAACATCAACTTGCTACTTCTAAGCTCGTAAAAACATGCAAAAGGATCGAGTTGCAGGGTCAATCAATTCTGTGATAAATATGCTAGCAGTATTGCCAATACTCATGACTTTCGTATCTTCGTGTTTTCCACAATTCCGTTGCGTTTTCAGATGAGCAGTTAAGAATCAATAAATAGCCCCAATCTTAAGGGAGTTATATGCACACAGCTTTGCCACTCATGTAAAAACTACGATTGAATCGGCCGATAATGATGTAACGAGACTGGTTCAAAGTAGCTAGAACTTTTAGTTTAGCAGCTCCAGCACAAACATTTAACCCGTTTATATACAGTCTTGTTATAAGTTTGATTACTTTACTTCAGTCAGATATATTCTTGCTAAACGTTTTGCCAGATGCTTTAACACGAATAATGTGAGTCTTTGATCACACACCTTAGGAACATACACCTTAAGAGCATACACCTCAAGAGCATAGCTTCACCTTAAGAGCATAGCTACACCTTAAGACCAAAACACTCACTACGCACTTGGCAAATCAGCTTTAGTATTGGCAAATTCTGTATTTCATTCAACACTTCGTATGCTTACATTTCTAAATAGCCTATCATCGTGCAGCATTTGCAGCCACGTGATAAACCCATGTAGCTTGATTGGCTCATGTCAAACGTAAACATAGTCACAGCTCGGTCAATTACAAAAATTGCCTATTTTCTTCAGTATACGACCTCGAGGCCAGAAAAACTTCAACAAACCTATTAACTTGATTGCATTGATGATAGTTGCATCAGCGACATCATTCTCGGATGACGTACTGGTGCCCAGTCCTTTATTCCAATCTCGGAATATTCCCCAAAGGCGCTCAGCGATTAGATAATTGTTGCACCACTCCCAGCCCATGTGAACTGCAACAAGCTCTAGGGATTTTAGGATGTCAAATTCAAGCTTGTTCTGAAGACATTCATCTACGAAATAACAATGAGATGGATAGAAACACGGAAATGGCAAATTCTGACAATATTAGGAAGGCTGGATCGGTTACGAAGTTAAGGTTAAGCAACAAAAACTTTATTCCATATTTCATTTTATATTATTAATCAATAGAAAAAATTAATAAAAAAATCCAGTGGAGATAACAATACTCCCGTTTTCAGGAACCAATTATGTTGAACACATTGGAATCTTGTTTTGCATTCACTCCAGCTACTACGTTTAATTGAAAACATGAATATTCAAAAAAGTCAACAATTTTCTATGAACGTGATGTTTGTCATGCCTGCACTCAACATATTTGAATATAAGTCAAAGAGAAAAGAAAATGACTTGAAATGCCCTATTGCTTAAATTAATCAAATGCTGATTCGATTCGTGGCCGAGTGGTCAAGGTCTGACATTCGTCTAGTGATCTGATATTCTGGTCGGGATTCCTTTCCAGAAGCCTAAATGTATTCGTTTAAGAAAATCACTCCAGGAGAAAAAGCTGCAATACAGCCAGCCCAAATCAGCAAACCCTGCCACAAATCCCTGCCTGGGTAAACGATAACTTGCTTTCTAGTATTAACTCCAGGATTCCTGCAAAGAGGGCTGAACTATGAAATTTTAAACTAAACTCACGTTCAATGGTCTTTCCTTCAACCTGCCCTTGGATTCCAATTATAGCCAATAATGAATTGCTGAGGGCGGTCAATCCACTTTCTTTCGTGAAGGACCATCCAAAGATACTTTGCAATGCCTGCAGCAATGAAAATTCGAGTTCATTCGGGGTGTTCTTGGGTAAATGGGAGTCAAAGCGCATTGGGTGATCGGTTGTTTTCGTCAGTGAAAATTAATTTATAAAACTGGTAAATGCACAAGTAGAAATGACATAAACAACAAAAGATAGATTAAAGCAGAGAGTTACGGGATTTTAGTAAAGTAGATTAAAACAGGGGCAGGCAGAGCAATAGGGTTTCGTCCCTGATAAAGCAAAGGGTGTCCCTTGTATATTCGTATTGCGTTAGTTTTAGTTTTAATCTGAAGAATTCTTGTATGTTAGGGCGAAATAATAGTCACACATTGAATAATTTTGTCTTCGTTTTGAGTAATCTTTATTCAGTTATTTTCTCCTTCTCGCAAATTTCTTCACGGGTCCAGCATACATCCTGTCTTCAAGGCCTTTCCTAATTTTTAACCATGCCCCCTATCGTGGGTAGCTTTTGTACACGCACTAAGCTCTTATCACCCCAAAACACCCACCTTGTTAATAGCAAACAAACACCCTTCTACTACTAAAGAATCCCACTTACTTCTGCATAGGCAAGCTGTTCTTGTTTCATTGCGATCCATGTAGCAATTATCTGTATTGTACACGACAGCGGACTGGAGAGAATGCTTTGTTGATTTATATCTCGTTGTTTGCAAGAAAAGTCGATTTCAAATATCATAGGCCACACGCAGAAGCAACAGAGAAGAACAACACCAAGCCGAGATGAAAGATGGCTGCTGTAGGCCACATTGAAAATCAACCCACGAAGTTGTTCAGCTTCGTTCATCAGGCGACACAAGGATGAGAACATTCGGCTGTAGAGTGAATTGCATCAGTTACTCAAGAAATAAGATTCTATTTTTAAAGCATAAAACAGAACAACATAGACGGAAATACTAATATCAGGAGCTTTTTCATGACATTTCGGGCCTAACACTTCGTCAAATCAATAAAACAGGACTTCTCGCGATTTCGTCTTGCTTAGCAGCCAAATTGTCACCCAAATGCGAGCTAGCAAATTTATAAACGAGAGTCAACAACAATTTTGATATTTTATTAATCAAATCTAAATAACTTCCTCAAACACGGAATCTACTTATGTTAAAAAAGCTGGTTTGGTCCAAGGCGCAAAGTGGACCTATCACTTTTTTGGGAGTTCGCATTTATGGAAAGAGCTTTGATAGTCATGAAGGATGACTTTTACAAGACTTCCATATCTTTTGTCGTTTTTGAGTTATGGCCGTGTGAAAGAAGGAAGTTACCACGTCAAACCAGAGACTCGGCCATAGCTTCACACGGCCATAGCTCAAAAATGACAAAATTTATTGAAGATTTGTAAACGTTATCCTAACTTACTATGAAAGCTCTTTCCATAAATGCGAACTCCCACAAACTGATAGGTCCACTTTTAATGAGAATTCTTGACTTACCATAAGGATTGCAATCCACAGTCGGACAAAGCTTCTTCACTGAATATGGCCCTTGGTATTAGCTGTATTAGCATCTTAGAAACTGCACTTAAATGTTGGATTTTTTCCGTTTCTGCAACCAGCAAGACAATACGCTCTTCAATTTCAGTAAAAAACGGCCTTCTTGTGAATTCATTTACAACTTGATCGGTTTTGTCGCTATTTTTTTGGCCTTTTGCTACTTTATTTGCCAATTTATGGTCCTTGGTACACAATGCCTCACTGCAACAATTTAATTTACAAAGTAAGGATTGTACCAGGTCTTCGTCGCTTGTTTTTAGATACGCTATAATTGCTGAAACAACAGCAGTCGAAGACGAAATATTTTTGAAAACACTAAGTTTGGAAGAAACATCAGATAATCTGGCTCCATTTTTTAAAGAAGCGAAGCAATACTTCACGTAGGCTGGTTCTGACTGGTTCTTTCTTCGATCTGATATGGTTAGGGAATTTTCGATATTTGTTTTCGAAGCTGATTCCTTAGAATTATGTGATGCTTTATCAGATTTGATAGACTTTTTATGTCCGACCTCGGTTCCTTTCTGATCAATAGCAGAAGTCTCTTTTAAAGTATCAATTTTATTGTCTCTGCTCTCTTGTGTTTTAACAGCATCGATTTTCTCGGGTAGATTCTCCAGAAACCTGGTTTTCTTTCCAGCTCTGCTTCCCGAAATCCCCCCATCCTTGGTCCGCATTTTGGCTCTCTCGCTAGCTATATCGAGAGTTGGTTCAGAACTGAGGCTTCTCTTTCTCGGTCTCGTGTTTGCATTCGCGGCTATTTTTTGCTCATTCCTACCGGAGCTAGGATTGCTTGGGTTTGACGCCGAAGAGACAGCAACATCAGAAAGACGACAGCGAGTGTTACCATCAGAATGGTCCGCAACGTCGAGCAGTCTGTTTCTGTTTGATTTAGAGCCGGCAACACGCTTAAAAGAATGCTTATTTTCATTGAATTTGAAGTCTAAAGCCCTGATGGTAGTCGAAGGTCTAACCGCAACAGGCTTTGGTGCAAAAACACCGTGCGAGCTGAGACAGTCCGACGGGGCATCGCGTAGCGTAGGCGGCGATAAAATCTCTGGCGATGAGCACAGAGGAGAAAGTAGTTCTGGTTGAGGTGTTACGGGCAGTGGCGACAGCAACGGTGTGACGCGCTGACGCGGCGGGGAAGGCGGGAGCGGTGATACTGTTAATGATGAAATTGAAACTAGCTCGATTATGTTTTCGGTTGAGAGTCTATGCGAGCGTGAACCATGAAACCTAGTCCTGAGGTGTTCCGGTCCAGAATAATTTAAATTCAATGGTTCGGTACGGTTGTCCGGTTTTGAAATGTCTGTCGGTATGAAACCGGCTTCCAAATGACCAGCACTTCCTGTAGATGCAGTTTGCTGATGATTGTCTTTGCAACCGACTTCTGTTGACGCTCTGTTTGTATTCTTTTCCGCATCACAAGAACTAACATCAACACAAAGTTGCTCTGCTTCGGGAATTTTTAAGCAACTTTCAACTTGATAGTGAGTCTCCGATTTAGCATTTACGTCAATTATATCTTCCACTCTAGGAGCCGTTGCAGCGCTTGGGTTTTGACCATCTAAGATTTTACAGGACGATTCACCGATGGTATCTTCATATCCAACATACCTCTTAGCGTCTAAGGATTGTTGTCTGTCAGGGGTAGCATTTACAATGGATTCAGGGACATGGCTTTGTGCAGCGATCTTGGTGACTTTTGATGAAACATCCTTCATGTTATCACACTCATCATGCGCCAACACCTTGTCAGATGTCTCCGTAGCAGTGTGATCGACTGTCTGAATAGAAGAGGCACCATCTGCATGAGACACAGGTTGTGATAGACTCATTGAACTCTCAGTGCTTTTCGAAAGTATCGGCTTATTACTTTGCACACTGCAAAGATCATCAAAATTATTAGTCTTAACTTGTGAGTGAGTCTCCCTCTTTACCTTCTCTTTTGGTGTAACATTTGGCACACTGTTTAGACTTCCAACTGCCAAATCTGACTTCTCACATCTTTCAATGTCAGGTTCAACAGTAACACAGCCTTTGATCATCTGATGAGTTACGGCATTGCCTTGTTTTTCACCTTCATAACCAGCGGCAGTATCGAGTGCCTTGTCAGCAACCATTCCAGGTTCGACATTGGCCTGCTTTGACACAGCAATGGGCATACTTTTGCCACTATCTGCTTCATTTACAGTGAGATTTGCTGTGGTACATTGCTCATCAGGGGTATAATTATCAACAGCCTTAGCTGCTTGATGAGAGAAAACGTTTTGTTGCTCTGATACTGCTACTGGCATAGGTCTTCCCAGTTCGCATGCATCCACATTAAGATCTACTTTGTCAATACGTTTACCAGAGGTAGTGTTATCGGTAGTAGTAAATAGGTCCTGAAGCAATGCACTACCTTTCTGTGACACAGATATCGGTAACATATTGTCGTTTCCACATCTGTCTACCATGAGATTTGTATCATTGCTAAGGTTTCCAGTGATCACAGTATCAAAAGCTTTGACTCCTTGATTGGGCGAGACATCTTCTTGATGTAATAAAGATGTTGGCACACTGATATTTTCACATCCAGCCAGAAATACATTTGTTTCTTCGCAAACATCTCCAGATACTGCAGTTCTACATTCCGTGACGGCTTGCTGACACATGCCATTGCCTTTATCTGATGAAGGTACAGGGCAACCAGCCACATAATCGGTCTTACCTAAAATCAAATTTTCTTTATCGCAACCATTGTTTGATGTCGTCTGATGAAGAGATACAGGGCTTTTCTCTATCATATTTATAAGCCCAGCACCATCTTCCGCACAACCGTCAGTGCAACTTTGCTCCTTCGAAGGTGAACTCGTAATCTGCTTTCTGATATCGTTCAATAAACTATTTCTAGCTCTATTTCGTATCCCAGCAGCTGTTTTCCTAGCATGCTTAAGTTGTTCTATCAACGGAATCGTCGTTTTTTCTCCTTTACGTTCATTCGTATCATTTTTAATAATAGCCGACCGCCTGTCCAAGAAGTTGCCACGACTAATGCCACGGCTTGGTTTGTCGTGAAGTTTGAGATTGAGTTGAGTTTTAGTTTCTGTGACTCGTTCACTAGCAGCTTTGTCATCGTGAACAGATACCTTGCTCGTAATTGAACAAATTGTATTTTCTTTTGTAACAGTGAGTGTGTTTTCAGAAGCTCGGTCGGAAGTGGGTTTGATGCAAACAGCGCTTTTATCGTCTTTACTAACACAAGTCTTATGAATTAATTCTTTAGACTGGCTTAGCTTTCCAATATCACACTGCAAAGTTTGTTTTGTATCAGCTACTTTGCATTCGTCTCTAGCCAGACAGACATCATTCAAATCAACAACAGTACTTTCTAAAGAACTTGCTACTTTTCCTGCATCATTTAAAAGTTCCATACAATGCTTTTCATCAATATCTTTGTTCTCCTTCTGGTTTGAAATTGATTTCTCATTGTCTGCTTCATCAATCTTAGTTGTTGATTTCGAGACAGAAATCTCAGTCAACGTTCTATTAGTACAGGCGGCGGAATTCTCAACAGGCCTTGCTTCGATATCCTTGACTTCGTCAAAACAACCAGCTTTTGCGTCTATATTTGTCGAGCCTTTAATTCTTTCGTCTTTTAGATCTTCTATTTTTGATAATGATTCAATATTCTTAATAGCTACATCTACGTTAACCTGAGCTTCAGGAAGTTCACAACCATCACCACACATATCCAAAGTTTTAATTGGCTGCTCAAGCAAGTTCGCTTCTTTGGAGCCCGTCGCAGAATCTATGTTGGCATGCATTGACGATTTTGTAGGATTTCCAGTACTACCTTTGGAAATAGAAATTATATTTGTTTTAACAGAACACTCAGCGTTGTCACTCAAACCCTCGCTAACGCCCTGAATTTCATCAAAGAAAGATTTTGTCAGCAGATTTTCAGACTTCTCATTGCACTCCGGCAATGCTTTGTTATCACAGCTAGGCCCTGCAACATTAATGCTGTCATCAAGGTGACTTTCCTTTGTCATTTCTGTTAATCTTGATCTAGTTAGTCTGCGTAACTTTTTGGATGGTAAACTATCAGCTCCAATCTCAGTAGAAATGTCATGATCTCCTCTTCGACATTCTTTAACTTGGTCTGTGGACTTGCTTTCGTTCCAAATAACAGAGGCCATTTCACTGTCTTCCTTCAAGATGCTTTCTTTACAATTAGCTGTGTCTGTACATTGTAAAGAAATTTCAGAATCTGAAGCTATGTTATCTTCACACCTTTCCAGTGTTTCTGAAGTTCCACGATTCCATTCATCCCAAACAACAGAATCTTGGACGTCACCTTCAGTCGCAGCACTTAGATTCAAAGCACTTTCTCGTTTGAATGAAATCTCAACAACATTTGCTATATCATTAAGACTCTTATTTCTCGACAGTTGCTCTGTGGATACCTGATCTGCATGATTTTTCATGGTAAACAAACTCAAAGGCTCACTGAATCTCCGTTGCTTCCTTTTGACATCACTGCTACGAAGAGTTTCAAATATCGACGATTTCACAGGACTCCACGATCGCTCTATAAACAAATCTTCTTGTTCCGAATCTGCATCAGGAAGTCCCGGGCTGTTCATTTCTTCAAAAGAGTCCGAGCTATCATCTGAAAGATTCATCCAGGCATAGTCGTCATCTGTACTATCAGTTACTGGACCAGACGCTTTCGCAGAAGCAATAATCCGGTCGGAAGATTCGCAAGGCAGAGGTGGAACAGGTGATGGCGGAATCGGCGATAATGGCGGTGATGGGGATTTTACGTTCCTTAGAGCACCTTTACTGTATTTCTGCAAGAAATTTGCCACCTCGGTGTCTTCTTCCGAAGATGTTTTATCCGCTTGTTCATCTCCTAGAATATGAAAGTGAGTAAGTTGGCTGTAAATAAAGTAAAAAATTGGCTGTAAACAAACGAATTGGCGAATGAAATACAAAATATTATGTCGATGATGTTGTTGTTTAAAGTTATAGCTAGAACTCCGATAAAAAGTCTGCATCTAGAATAATTATGCTTGCATTTAACCTCGGAAGATATGTTTTTTGTTAACATATTTCGTAATACCAGGGGGTGTGAAAGGAAAAAATAACAGAAAAATATAAAGAGTCAAAATCAAATAAGGAATCGTCCAAGGAACATGGAATAAAAAGATAGACAATTAGATGAAGAAATGAATAAAAATTAACGCAAACATTTCTTACCAATTTCAACTTTCAGTGTAGAAGCTTCTAGAAGACTATTTTTGGTAGAATCTTGGGAAGCCATTGCTCTGTGAAAACCAGTTAAAATTACGAATCAAAAAGCAACAAATTTTAAATTTATTCAAACAGTCATAACAGGCAAAAGTAGCTTGAAGGCCAGCCTATGACAATTAATGACGACTATTGGTCATGGAAAAACCAGCAAAGCTTAATTTTGCCATGTTGAATTTCCTGAAATTACGGTTGCAAGGAAACAGCTAGGTACTTTCGAGATGAGAATGCCTTAGAGATAGAAATTGAAAACTAGCAGTTTCGAAGTAAAAGATCAGTTGGAAATTGCAAATATAGGCACAATAATATAGACACATTTAGCAGTTATTAGTAGGCCCCACAATGTAGAATACCAACGGAAGAGCATAGATGAATAGATGAATAGATGTAAACTGAATATATACTGCATAACAACGCTGCAAATATATCAGTGGTAGATGGAAAAAATTGATTACCTTGTGCCCTTCTTAGCTCCTTTCTTTTTGGCAGTTGTTTTGCTCCTTGTTCCATTTTTCTTTGGCGACTCTAAAAGAAATAGAATTATAGAATTTCTATTAAATAGTGTAAAGTGAAAAGGACTTCAGTTTGAAAATAAGTCCCTAAAGTGTCACTACTGGTAGTAAATATGAAGTAATCGATTTCTGTCTTTGAGAGGACATAGCTTCAAAACGAAAAGAGAGAATAGAAATTATGTAAATGCGATCTTTCCATCCTCTCAAGAATGCAAAACTCATCAAATGAATTATAACGAACAATTAAAATATCATAACTAGACTTTTCGACATCAAATAAATTCTGCCTTATTATTTCTAAATGACAGGTTTGAAAGAAGAATCTTGTAAGCAACATTTCCCGTCATTGGCTAAGACGCCATCAACATCAAATTCCAATCTTATGGCTCAAAATATATTGTTTATAAAAAAATTTCGATTAAAATAGCTCCTACCATAACTGAGGTCCCGCCTCAAGTTTTCATACTTTTCCTGGAAGATAAAGCACAATAATTAAAAGCTATCAGAGAAAATATTATTCATCCCAACACAGTTCATTGACACTTGGTACAGGAGTCTAAGTATTCGCCCCCTCTTCCGCGTCCACAACAACAATAACCACAACAACAACTCATACTCCGCTACGCTCTCGGGTTTGAAAAAGCTTACATAACATTTTACATATTGAGTTGTATAAAGATGGTAGCTGCAAACCTCAAACTGGGAATCATGTCATAAGTCAACCGTCAGAAGCTTTGAGTCACAAATCACAGATAAAGAACTACGGCGAAAGGAATCACTTGTTCTGGGCACATCAAGAGGAAGGACTAGGGTCTCACTGCCCTTTATTCAACAACTTGGCTGGCTTGTATTAAGCAAGTGACAGGGGCTAAACTATGCAACAAACTAGGATCTGAAGCAAAATTACAAGTAGCTTCTCTGCTTTTACGAAAGCTGCTACGTGGTCCATGACTGTATTTTGATATTACGTTTGTTTACTTTATTCAGGGGATAAAATTGTAGCTATATTATGATTTTCTTTGGTTTATTTAACAGCGCAAGCTGTAAATCAGTGTTTCCATATATTGATGCTTTTACCCTGTGTAAAGAATTACAAATGAAATGAAATGGTCGTACTGCTTAGATTAGCCCTATGCTATTCAGTGGTCCCTTTGCGCCTTGTGCACAAACCGTTTTGCACGGCTAGCAAGATATCTACCAATCCATCGTCTTAGCAAAACAGAGGGGCATTCGGAAGACATAGACCTCACCCGCTACATGGCAAGCTCGCTGGATACCTTGCAGCACCAAGAACCTTGTGGTTTAATAATTATCTAGCACACAAAACAAATTAAAACGCTTCACGACCAACCTTATAAAAATTGAGCTTGTTGCTCAACTTTGCATATTTCCTGTCAGCAGATTTAGCAGCAAATTGAGACTTGCGATTAGTAGCTAAAAGGAACAAATAATATAAGAACTAATGATACAAGAACTGTATAGTACACGGTATAAGAAATGAAATACTCGTATAAAAACTAGAAACTATTTTCGAGTTTCCAAATAGATGCTTTCTATCAACCTGACTAAAAATTGAAATAGGTGATGTTACAAAAAACTCTTCACGGTAACAAATGGTGGGAAAAATACGATAAGAGAATCTTAGGTTAAAATGCACAGCCGATTCAATATTTTCAGACACCATCAGCCTTTTAGTTTGATCTACTAAACGGTTATCTTATGGTATTAAATGTGAATAATCAAAACCAACACGAAGAGAGAATTCTAGCCCAATATTGGCGGTTTCTAGTTAAATGCAAGAAAAACTTGGACACTGTCCCTAGACACTTGAAGGTTAAAACATATCTATCAATGTGAGAGCAACGATAAATATTGTGATGAATCTTGATGAAGTCACAACGGAAATAGTTAAACCCAATAACACTCCTCCACCTTCTCTTATAGTTGATTTTGAGCACGAGAGCAATGTGCAAAGATATTGAGAGGCACAGATCGAGGTGTGAAGAAATTGGAAAAGCAACGAGCATTCAGATGAGATAAATTTAACTCAAAATCTGCTGCACTGCAGGGAAAAAAGCTGTATGCTCCATGGTGCAGCAGATGGCATTGCCTTTGCAAGAAAAATTGCGTCGTCACCCGGTGATACTCTGGTAATAGTTAAAACCTTTAACATCCCCCCCCCCACTTCCCTTTTAGTTGCTTTCGAACATGATGAAATTATCCAAAGATGCAAATATTGCAGATCGAGGTGTGAAGAAATTGGGAAACCACGAGCATTCATTCAACGAACGACGATGGAAATCGAAACGAGCAGTAAAAAATATTAATTTGACAACCGCAAATTCCCTTTAGCATTTACCTTTATTAGTTTTGAGCTCGATTTTCAGTGTTTCTTTCTCTTCTTGAAAGCTTAAAAGT
>WUAR02375538.1:0-14738 GCA_015164055.2 Chrysaora achlyos
TAATTAGACGATTCAACATATCCCTGTAATATTTATAGCGCTGGTACCAGAATTTATCTTTTGACTTCAAAAATCGTTTGTAAAGTTTATTTTTTATGGAAATTGATTTTAATATTCCACTTGTTATCCATGGTTTCTTACATAACTTTGCCTGTCTATTTGAAAGCTTTCTTGAAGGAGCATGTTTATTTATAGATTTTAGAACACTGTTTGGGAAATGTTGAAACTCTTCTTCTAGATCTGTTGTATTATGGGGCAAGAGTTCTGCTGAATTAAAATCAGATACAAAATCACTCTCATTAAATTTCTGAAAATCTCGTTTAAATTGAGGTATGGGTTTATTTTAATTTATCATCTTGTTGAGTATTACGAAGTTCGGCATATGATCAGAAATTTTAGAAATTAAGTTACTACTACTTACATTGTTTTCAATTGAGTTAATAAAGATGTAATCAATAAGCGAGGGCTTGTGATTCATCCGTGTATCTGGATGGCTGTAGAATAAGAGGTTGTAAACAGTTGGCAAACGTGATGTTCAGAAACTCTTCTACGATAGGACGTTTATCATATGCTAATTATTCAAGATTAAAGTCTCCAGAAACAAAGATTAGTTTATTTTCTTTCGTTAGCTTTTTGAGAGTTATGTTAACGTAATCTAAATATTGTGTTGGGTCTCTACGAGGGTGGTTGTATATAACCCCTGAGAGCACATTGGCCCCTTTTGTGTTAACAATTTCGACCCATTCCGCCTCAAATTCACATTTTTTCAGATTTAAAAGATTTACTCAAGTCCTTTCTATTATGAAAGTTCAAGCTTTCTTTAATCAAAAAACCACACCCACCATTTTTACTACTGCCTTTGAGTCAAAAAAGTTGATGAAAACCAGGGATGCTAAGGTTTTTAAAGCAGGCATCATTCGATTTAGACTGGCACGTTTCACTTAAAGCTAATATGTCAAAGTCTAAATCTAGGTCTAGTAATAGGTTCCCCAATTTGTCAAAATTTCCTAATAGTGACGAGATGTTACTGTGGAGGAGACTGAGCCTTCCTTGCCAGATGAGATAATATTTCTAATAAGTTTATGAAACTTATGATTTGAAAAATAATCGAAATTATCATGAAAAC
Source organism: Chrysaora achlyos (assembly GCA_015164055.2). Classification (NCBI taxonomy): domain Eukaryota; kingdom Metazoa; phylum Cnidaria; class Scyphozoa; order Semaeostomeae; family Pelagiidae; genus Chrysaora; species Chrysaora achlyos. The sequence continues at coordinate 1,127 of WUAR02375538.1, forward strand.
TTACATGATTATCAATATCATTATCATAGAGTAAGTCGTGCTCTGAAAGATTTAGTTTGCACAATTCTAATCTTTCTAAAAGTTGATAATCCTGAATGTCAATACAAGAATTTCTACAAGGACATATGAAATTTGAATTGAAAGTTAGATCAAGCAATTCATTTGTTTCCAGCTTTGGGAAAGGAAATTGGTCAACATAGCATTGTTTACAACTCCAATATCTAAGAGATTTTGAATAGTTTGCGGATTCCCAAGGTTGGAAACTGGAACACCTTTGATGAACCAGACAAAGGCAAATCTGACAAGGAATAGACTTAACAACGTCACACATCTGTTTGTTGCAGACAGAGCATTTCCAATCAAAGTCAGAAATTTTAAGAGGATTAGGGGTTTTGCAGCTATTGACTGTCCCAAAAGATTAGTCATGAAACAAATTTAACAACCTATTGTTTGTTGATGATTGGAAAGGGAGCAAGTTCTCCAAACAACTAGGCTTTTATCCAACAAAAACGATTGAAATTGAAATTGAATCACATAAATAGCAACAAATAGAAGGGTGATCGTCGTTCACAGTTCTTAAACATTTTGTATTAGGACAGATAGAATTAAAATCATTACTCATTAAGCTTATTCAAATCTAGGATATTGTAAATGCGAATAAGGCAACTATTTTCATTACGGCGAATGAAAATAGTCTCCTTTTTAGGCCAAACGAATTTAAAGCCATATTCGTCCTTATTAAGTTTAAAATCCCTGATCAATGACTTACGCTTTGCTGTAAGGCTTTTGTTGATGAAAATCTTACCTCGAGTATTGTCCCTTATTTCAAATCCGAAGTCCTTGATTGTGACGTTCCTCAGTTTCTTCTTCACGTCGATAAACTCATACCGCTTCTTTCTTGAGGCAAACAATAATTCCTGCCCTTTCATTCATTGAGAGGCGATGGCAAGCTTCTATTTCATCAAAGCACAACGGAACATTGATCGATTTTGCCAGCTCTAGCGTCAGGTTGAGAGGGTTTTCATTTGCTATTCTTGGGAAGCCGTTCAACTCCACCACCGTTTTCCTTCCATATTGCTCGAGGTTGTAAATTCTTTGCTGAGCGACTTCATTTTTCCTCTGGCTTTCCTTAATTTCTTTTAATAGCCCCTCGTGCTCTTTTTCGATTTTGCAGTGTTCTTTCCACTGGTTGTTGATGTGGCCATCAAAGTAGCGTATTTTCTTTTCAATCTTTTCATGATCCATCCTCATTTTCTCTATTTTATTGTTGACTTCGGTTATTCGAGTTGTAAAAATCTGTGATTCAGAAATTCGCTTTTCCACGGCATCACCACGTATTTTCACTTGGCTGGCAATAGCTTTTGCAATGGCTTCTTGAATTGATTTTTCAAAGTTCGTGTTAGATTCCATGATTATTATAGTTATATCGGCTCAATCCATAAATAGCTTTGTATTTTGGCAAAATAAAGTTAAAAACATAGATAATTAAACGAAAAAACAGCGATAAGATTTTATTACATATTTTCTCAATAATTGCCCTCGAGGGTAAACCTAACTTGCTTTGAAAAAAGCCGCTCCGAAAAACACGTCCAGCAGCGACTAACATCAATCCAAAAGATGGTCTAGACAATTATGTTTAGCAATTTCCTTGTCAGAAATGGAACCATTACACAGCTGACCAACAAATGTAATAGCACCTTAAGGTGCAATGCCAATTAATGCCTTGTAGGTGTCATGATGTTTATAAGAGGAGTATAGACTGCTTTGAATGCTAAGAGATGATGGTCTTTGGCAAAAAAGCTCCGTACAGTCTATGATGCAGCGGGTTGATGGATACGTCTTCTTAAAGGTTTCAGGCATAGATTTTTCGGCCTGTTCTTTGGATGGCCAAATAGGAATACTACCAAGGGAAAAATAAAGAAAGTTTATCCAAGAAATGAGATAGCGTGAAATTGTGGATTTAGGTAACTGGAACAGCCAAGACATATGTGACAAAGTGAAACCATTCTTTCACTATTTACCTGAAGTAGCTCAAAGTGAACAATTTTCAAACAAAGAGATGAGCAAAATACAGTATAAGTGCCATATTTTGCTGAGTGGTCCATTGACTCAAAGCAACCATCTCCTGACCAAGACAAATCTCCAGTGCTTTGGACAATCCTCATCAGTTTGTCTTGATATGTTTCCCAGTGATGCAATATGGCTGGGAACAAGAAATTCCTTTGATGCGAGAAGAATGTTCTTGCTCTGTATGAACAAAGACCCATGTGCTTCATCATCAGCAAAAGCTTGCTAATTGACCCTCCTGCAACTAGAGTGCCAAAACTAAGGAGGATATTTCCAGCAGGGTGACGGCCAAGGGTAAAAGGCTGACAATACCAACAAAATGACTTGTTGCAGTGACTACACTTCTGAACCACAGTTACCATGGTGCCATTTTTCCACATCCTGACAGAAGGGTTTTTATTCTGACAGCAGAAGCAAACCATTGTAGACAACTGGAGCAGCTTTGAACAAAAGACAATGAACTTTGGTTCCTTGTCTATTTGCATATTTGGGTCAATCCTGAAAAGCAACATGTTACAGTATAGATCTGTGATATAATTAATGTAACTTTGATCTGCTATCATATTTGGTTGGAAGCATATCAAATTTACTTTTAGAGCTGATACCTGATGTCTTACCTTATCTCGTTTTTTGAATGCTCATCATCAATATCATCTCCATCATAATCTTCATCTGAGCTGTCCACTATCATTGGCTCATCCTGTGCATCTTCAAAATCATCAATCCCATCCATCTGCACCATCTACTCGTCATCTCCTTCTTTATTTGCATGCTTGTGTGTCTCAAGTATCTATGGTTCAAAAGGATCTTTAAAATTGTGTTGAGTTTAACTTGAACATAACCTAACATAATGAACTAAAATTATATTATAAATTGATAGATTCAATCAAATTTATATTAGTTTGATCTACTTTCAACAACGAGTATAAGAAATAAGTTATAAGAAATGGTCAGCTCCATTTTTCGAATTATTTTGAAATTTTGCACTCAAAATTTTTGACAATAGCAACTGCTTTGATGTTGTCTTGAGTGTGAACTACTATTTGTTCTCAAATCATAATTAGTAATTTGGGAGCCCTTCTAACTTCTGAATTTGGTAGCAAGTGTCCTAGAATGTAAGTACTAAGCTTATAAATATTAAAACAACTTTCTAGTCATAAGAGTTGCAGTCTTACATTCCTATATTTTCGTTTCCATTGTTCCTTCAACCTTCTCTCCCTGCTGATGTATTGCTGGCACTTCCTAATTTTTTTTGCAGTTCTGGGCATCTTGTGCATGTTTGTTGCAACTCTGCAGTGTTAGGGTTGGGCTCCTCAATGGTTTCTTGAAAATCATCAGTCTCTTCTGGCTCTGTGACTGGAGCTGACATGGCCAGGGAGGTGCGGCAGACCTGAAAAAGGGCAACAAAATGATTTTCAATTTTGACTACTGACTTGAATGATAAAGAATGAAAAGTAGAGTAGACCAAATGATAGCAGAAATAAAAGTTTATAAAAAAGCTTGCACTTTTATGCTGTTCTTGTTGGCTGATCAATTAGGGAAATATAAAATGTTCATCAAATATCATGGGCTCGCAACTTATCCATAGGGGCAAGGTTACAAAAGGGCCTAAACGCAGAGAAAAAATAAATACAGTAGGCCTAAGAACTTACTTGTGCACATGCATGAGCCGTTGGCACAAAAGCTGCTTCATCCACACCATCTTCAGTGGGTACTGCACCTGACAAAAGTGTTTTCTTCAGTCTTGCCTAGGCTTCTATGCCATCCACAGAAATATCTTGTCTTCTCGTGAGGCAAGTGGAAGAAAATGCATTGAGCACAAGAAAGACGTATCAGTTACTGTAAAATAAAGTCAGCGTTTCCGCACAAACTTAACCCACTTGTTCCGAGTTTCAGGATTTTTAGGAAATCTGTGCATGGATATTCCTACCCTGTACGATGTATTGGTACAGCTGACATCATTTGGCAGCCAAGAAACGTAATACTTCCCTCCTCTACAGGCTGTCGTGCGAGTAGAATTTTGCGACTCTACCATCTTGATGCTGTAACATTGATTTGTTTGATTTCGCAAAGGGGCCTGCAAAACATGTGACATCACGGCACATTGATGTTGCTGTCACATCAAATTTGCCAAAGATGCATCTTCGACATCCATTTTAGACTTCTTTCACTTAGAATATCGCCACAAAAGTAGCAGCCAATGAAAAAGCGCATTGACTTTAGTTAATTTAAATCAAAATATGATAGCCGAAAATTTCACTTCATAGATGCTTTAAGCAATATGGGTTGGGAAAATCGAAGATCACTTCCAGCCTTTATTACAACTAGAGAATGTGTCGTTTTTCAGTCTTCTGTGCAATTGGTGGATTGTAACCGAGTTATAATTATTATATGTATTTTAAATGCATCTTTGCTTAAGTTCCTTTGTCAGTGCCATTTACTCAAATCACTGAAACCTCAATAAAAAGAAACATTATAATTTTTACATTTATTTCTAAGGTTCAAGATTCTTCTGTCGTTTCCTTCCTTATATCGCTGTAAAATCAATAAAAAGAATTGTTATGATTATAAAATTTGATTCTAACATACTCGGTGTCGCTGTGCAGCATTTTCACTGAGATTCCTTTGTCTTCTGATTTTGATATAGGTCCTTGTTTTCACATAATTCCAGTTTACTTAGTTCATTTGACATTTGAAAGATAGCAGAACAGAAATCAGATTGAGATTTGAAAAGCAAGAGACAAATGTGTTCTTTGTCTTGTAACTGTGTGTAAACAGCATTTGAAAGAATGGAAAAGCAACCCAAACCAAAACAGAAACTGCATCGGCCTTTATTGGATGGCTCCAAGGAAATTCATGTAAATAAAACAACACAAAGCAATCAGACTTTCAAGGCTTTGGTTGTGAGAAATAATTTCTTTGAAAAATAGGAATTTGCTGCAAGCAAGATCTCCAGCAGAATAGCGGAAGGGGCCTTTGAGAAGTGAAGATGGAAATTTGTTTAAGATCGAAGATGGCAAGCCAGTGGGGAGTAATTTTACCAGATAAAATAGGTTTGACACTACTCAGGAAGTGGGGGTAGACGACCAGCGGTGAAGGGAGGGAAAAAAAGAAAGAACGCCGACTGCAAAACAGTGCAGCTTTAAAAAAGGAATTGCTGATACATATAAACATAAAAACATACAAACATATGTTTGCGCATTATAATATAGATGAAATAAGAACACAGTAATCCAGTCACCAGAGAAAAACTACAAAAAGTCTGATCATTAGAGACAAAGACTTTAACATGAAAATATAAAGTAATATTTTATATATGATGTCAATAAAATGCTCTGTTGGTATCAAATGCCTTCTACAATATCAGCTACCTGATGGTATTGATTCCATTATCTAGCATTGGGGTGCAACACCTTGTGGCAGATATCAGGCATCATCATTAGTTTTAGTTTATGTAACATGAAAAATCAAAATTTAGTAAAAAAAAACAGCAAAACAAAAGTTTAGAATATGATATACCTTTTCACAAAAAAATTAGCTAAACCTCACTTTTTACATGACCTGCATGTTCTTCTCTTTACCAGTTAATATTGCTTCTGCATTGTGTACTTGCAGTAGGGAAAGTTGATCTTGTTGTTCTGCTAAAATAACCAAAAATAGATCACATCAGATCAGATAACTGGGCAGCAGCTTTGCCTTTGCAGAAGCCCCTCTAGATCACTAAACAAAATTTATTAGTTTCTCTTCACTGCCTTTAAATGGCACTGTCTTCTTAAACAATATAGACCCTCCTTATTTCGTGCAATATTATTATGATCTAAAATGAATCTTTCAAAAAAGTAATTGGATCAAAAAGGAAGTATATCTTCTTAAATCTCAATGTAGGGCTGTTGCAGTTCAGCTAACTGTCCTTTTTCCTCAGTATACTCTGTGGAATGTAATATAAAATGATAGATATCTCCTTTCAGCTCGAGTTGCAGTTGTTGCACATGTTAATCATCCAATTCCTGTTTGATACGGCTGAATCTCAACAGGCTTTTCATTTTTTTTTTGCAATCCTGCAAATCTTTTACCAGGCTCTGGCTTGGAGTTGCTACTGGCTTGCAATTCTTCATGTCAAACTTTTTCAGCACACCTTCTAAGTATTTTGACTCTTTAATTGTGAGTGTTCTAGTTTCTCTTTCTCTTTGAACAGACATCCCTAGAATATAATGCAATTCTCCTTGATCAACCATGTCAAATCTCTGACTTAATGATTGTTTTTCATCATTTCATTTCATGTTGTTTGAAATAATCAGAATATCGTCCATGTATAAGGCTATGATCACAAAGTCAACTTTTCCAGTGTGGTTGTGCACTGACTTTATGTAGAGGCAAGAATCAGCAGTGCTACATTTATATCCGTTTGCCTTTAAAAAGGAATCAATTGCAGAATTCCAGCAACGTGGAGCTTGCTTTAACCCGTATAAATCTTTATTCAGTTTGCAGACATGGTTTGGCTTTTCACTATCAACATAACACTCAGGTTGTTCCATGTAGATTTCAGTGTCCAAATCACCCTGGAGAAATGCCGTTTTCACATCCATCTGATGAATTTCTAAGTCATTCATATTTGCCAAAGCAAGTAGAGAACGTATAGAACAGTATCGAATGACAGGTGAAAATACCTCCTGGTAATCAATCCCTAACCGAACTATCTGCGTTTCTTTTGACCTTGATTACCCATTTGCTGCCGACAATATTCCTCCCTTCTGGCAAAGGAACTAAATCCCATGTCTTGTTTTTTAATCAATGAGGCATGTTCTGCATCTGTAGCATCTTTCCATTTAACTGAGTGTTTTCTACTCCATGCATCACTGATCTTCTTTGGTTCATCAATTTCATCAGCCAGTACATCAGCAGTAAAACAATTTCCATTTTCATCATTGATCTGCTCATCAATCAAATGTGCTGGAGGTCTTCTAATTTTGGCACCTTCCAAAGTTGCAATGTCTCTCATGAAGTTCTTGTAGGTTGCTCCCACTAGGAAGAGATTCTCTTGATCTTCATTATTTTCCTCCTCATTGACTGCATTTCCATCAAATTCAAGATCAACTTTCTCATCAAAATTAAAAAAGATATACTCAGGTTTTGCTGAAACATTATTGTCTAAATAATGAAATCTCTTTCTGGAAAGATGATATCACGACTCGGAATGAAACGCTTTGTTGTCAGGTCATAAAGTTTATAACCCTTTGTTCCATTTGAGAAACCAACAAATATAGCTTATTTGGATTTCGCATCAAACTTGTGACGTTTCCTTTTCTGCAACATGAAGATGAGCTTTGCAACTGAATACTTTGTGAGATTGGATACACTGGGCTTTGCCTTGCAACCGTCGGGCTGCGGTTCCTCAAGAACACTGCTGTGCCAACTGCTTCTGCCCAAAATGAGGTTGATAGTTTAGCATGATGCAACATAAAACGAGCTGTTCCAACAATAGTTATATTCATGCACTCTGCAACTCTATTCTGTTGTGGATCCATTGGTGTTGTTGTATGATTTTAATTTTATTTCCAACTTGATTTGTGGTCAAAGTTACAAATTCTTTGAACTTTTCAAGCACTTCACTCTTCTTCTTTAAGAAATACACATGAGTATATCGAGATGCGTCATCGATAAATGTCACAAAATATCTTGACTTTCCACATTGATAGGACCACAAACGTCACTGTGAATTGTTGCAAGAACGTCCGTTGTTTGACTTAATGATGCTTTCAGAAATGAAGTTCTATGCTTGCAACAATTCACAGTGGCGTTTGTGGTCCTATCAATGTGGAAAGTCAAAATATTTTGTGACATTTATTGATGACTTCACGGATTTTTCGATAAAGCAATAACACCTTTGTTGTCTTCGTAGATTTTTGTAGGGTTGAGTTGCTTGAATCCAATACTTGCAAGTAGATTACGAAGCCAAACTGTTTCTTGCGTTGCTGAGCACAATGAAACATATTCTGCTTCAGTGGAAGACAATGCAACGATAGTTTGCTTCTTCGATTTCCATGATATAGTTGCATTTCCAATCTGAAAAATATGCCCTGAAGTAGACTTTCGTGTGACTGCATCACCAGCCCAGTCAGCATCTGCATACCCCTGAAGCTTCACATTCACTCCATGCTGTGCCTCGAACTTTAAACCATAATCCAAGGTTCCCTTCAAATAACGCAGGATTCTTTTAACCCCTCTGAAATGCTCTTGACCTGGGTTTGAAGTGTATTGACTCAATACTCCCACTGCAGAGGCAATATCAGATCGGGTAGCAATTGTTGCATACAAAAGCCATCCAATTGCAGCTTGATAATCCTTCACATTGGCTGAATTTTCTCCATCTTTCAATCTCGCAAACTTTTTTCCAACTTCCATGGGTGTTGAGACTGGTTTGCAATTGAGCATATCAAACCGTTTCAGTACATTTTCAAGGAAAGTTCTTTGAATGATTGTGAGAATCTTTGAAACTCTGTCTCTCTTGACAGCCATTCCTATACAGTAATAGATTTCTCCTTGATCTTCCATTACGAATTGATTTTTCAGCTTATTCTTTTCTCTTTCCAACATGTCACAGTCATTTTGTTGCCAAGAAAATATCATCATCGTACAATGCAATCAATATCAGACGCTGTTTCTTTCTATCTTCACTTTCAGCTTTCAAGTATATGCATGGGTCAGCACTGCTTTGATCATAACCTGAAGCTTTCAGATAGCTATCCATTGTGACATTCCAACATCGTGCAGACTGTTTCAAGCCATAGAGACTCTTCCTTTGCGTGCATACCATATCTGAACGCTCTCTATCTACGTAGCCCTCTGGCTGCTCTATGTAGATCTCATGTTCCAAATCTCCGTTCAGAAATGCAGTTTTAACGTCCACTTGGTGGACTTCCAGATCAAGCTGATCTGCAATAGCAAGCACAGATCTAATAGAACTGTACCTCGCAACAGGAGCAAAGGTATCATCATAATCCTGTCACGCTTCTTGTGAGTAGCCCTGAGCTACTAATTGAGCTTTGTAACGATCAACAGTACGATCTGCTTTTCGTTTTACTTTGAAAACCCATTTGCAAGTAACAACGTTTTTTCCTTCTGGTAATTTAACTAAGACCCAAGTCTTGTTCTTTAACAATGATTGGTACTCGTTGTCAGTTGCTTCTTTCCAGCATTTATTATTCCTGCTTTCTAATGCGTCATTCATGTTTTTGGGTTCCTCTTCATTTGTAACTGCAACAGAAGCAAAATTCCACCAGTCACCAGCTATTACTCCAAAACGATCAGGCCTTTCTCTTTGACGCTGTCATCTCTGTGGAACAAATTCTGGCTCGTTTTCTTCTTCAGCATCATCTGTATTTTCATGGGTATTCTCATTGATGATTTCTTCTTCGTGACCGTCAAAATACACACCATCGATCTTCATAGGCTCTTCAGTGGACAACAGTTCATTTCTGAGTCCTTTTTCACTTTTAGACGCACCATAATTGCTGAAAGAATTTTCAAGAAACTTAGCATCTCAACTCAGCAGCATCTTCTTAGTACCAGGGTTGTAGAATTTATACCCTTTGCTATTGGGTGGGTACCCAACAAAAATACACTATATAGACTTCTTGTCTAACTTCTTTCTTTGCTCATCTACCACGTGAACATATGCGTTGCATCCAAATACTTTCAAATTACTGATATCTGGTCTTTCCTTGTTGAAACATTCAAAAGGTGTCACTTTCTTCAGATGAGATGCAGGGCTTCTGTTCCTCAAGTAAACTGTTGTAGATACAGCTTCTGCCCAGAAATTTAAAGGCAATTCAGCATGGTACAGCATAGATCGAACACTTTCCATTATTGTGCGATTCATTCTCTCTGCAACATCATTTTGTTGTGGTGAGTATGGAATAGTAGTTTCCTTCTTTATTTCACGTTCCTTGCAGTACTCTGCGAATTCTTTAGATACATATTGACCTCAATTATCTGATCTCAAGATTTTCACACGAGTCTCTGCAAGATTTTTTACTGAGCTGACAAACTCTTTAAAATGTTCCAGCACTTCACTCTTATTCTTAATCATATACACCATTGTATATCTTGAGTGGTCATCAATGAAAGTAACAAAGTATGGTGATCCACCAATTGATTCCACACTCATTGGTCCACATACGTCTGAATGGATGAGATCCAGTAATTTGCTGCTTTCATGCTGTCGTTTCTTAGGAAATGGAGGCGGTGCAGCTTTCCCATAGCACATCCAGGACAGTCATAATGGCATTCTTTCTTTGAAACAACCTTCATGCCAATTAATTTTTACTTAAGTGTTTTAGGTTGTTATAACCCAAATTTCCATAACGTAAGTGCCATAGTGAAAGCAAATCAGGTTGATTCTCTGCAGTTCCAAGACAACAATTTTCACCTTCTGGAACAGAGTTTAGTTTATAAAGCTTTCAATGTTTATGTCCTATGGAGTATGTCTTGTCATTCATATTTATTCTACATGACTGACCAATGAATTCTACTTTGGCATCTTTTTCAATCATTGATGATAATGACAATTATTTATTTTGGATCTTTGGTACATAGAGAACTTCCTTTAAAAGAATAGTGATCTTATCAGCACCATCATATGCCATCACTTTGACTTCACCTTTTCCATATGAATACAGGACACTATTGTCAGCTAACTTGATCGCTATTGGCTTATTGAATCTTTCAAAATTATTTAAACTGCCTTGATCAGGTGTCATATGTTGGCTGGCACCAGAATCAATCCACCAATCACTCTTGGAAGATTCGTTACCAACTTGAAGTGCATTATAAGGGGCAGTATCTCTATCAGCTGCATCAGCTGCAAAATTGCTACTTCCTAGATTGTTCTGTGGTTTACCATCATGCCTTTCCTGAGCCCTTTTGTTATCAGCCTTCTTCTTACAACAATCACAAGCAAAATGGCCAGGCTTTTTACAGTAGTTACAGGTTCTTTTATCCATCTTTTTCTTTGTATCCTGTTTCTTGGTAAATAGAGCATCAGGCATATTATCAGACTTCTGAGTGCTATTTGAAATTTCCTTTGTTCTATTCATTTTGTCAGCTTCATGAAGTAATCGATCTCTCTCTCACATATTCCCATGTCAACCTTTCTTCAGCGATTGTTTCTAATGCAGTAATCAAGTAGTTGTACTCCTCTGAGAAGCTACTGATAAGAATTATGACAAGATCCTTTTCTCGTACAGGGTCCTCTACAGCTTCGATGTGTTCTGACATCGTTTTGATGTAATTGATATGAGTAATCATACTTCCGCCTTTCTCCAACCGTGCATAATATAACTTTCTCCGATAGAGAATTTTGCTAGAAATGCTTCTCCAGGTTGTCCCAAGCATTCTTTGCAGTAGTCGAAGAACGAACATTAATCTGCAGACTCGTTAATACAGACAAACACACAGTTGCAAGAGCCTGATTTTCACGCTTTTTAAATTTCCTTCATTTTCATTTGCAGACCCGTCCAGGGTTTCAGTGCCATTCACAATTTCCCATAAGTCCTTTCCAAGCAAACACATCTTCATGTTGAATTTCCATGAATGATAATTATCAGGATTAAGCTTCTCCACTCTGAATCCAGTGTATTCAGCAGCCGCCATCTTCGTGCTTCAACTTCCAGACAGCTTTCAGGCCCCAACAGAGATAAAAACTAAGCTTATTTATTTAAGAAATTGCATGTCCTGGGCCCATTACCTATTAGAAACTATTAGGAAAACTTTGAATAAGGACGACAGGATAAAACATGAACATGATAATAACCAAACAGAACGAGAACTAAAAACTACACTACCCAGCATGAAACGTCTTTTGACTATGCGGAAGTGTCAATCAAATAAACATGAGTCATATTTCTCAACAGAGGCAACCTTGACATACTTGCTCTTTAACACCATCAGTTATGCTACAGTCCATTCCATCAACTAATTCTTTTTCAACAATTTCTTTATATTATCAGCACCCAAATGACCAAGCCGACATTGCCAAATTGACTGGCTTTTATCTTTATCAAAAGTGGATCCAAGGTAAGAGGTGTGAAATGGTTCCAAGTTTAATCTGTATAGCTTTCCATGCTTTCCGTGCAATCTGGGCCCATGACCTGTTAGATATTATGCAGAGTGTCCACAGAAATAGACACATATAAGAACATAACAGAACAATATATATAGTCACAAGAGTGTAATACAAGATTAGATCGAATATATAAAACGTGTCCACAGCCTGAAGTGCATGGAAGTTAAATAATGAAAGTTAGATATGTGTCACTCAATGAATACACGAGTCATAATAATAATAATTATATTTCTTGACAGTATGAAATTTTTATTTATTTTAAGCTCCGAGATCAACTACATTGCTGTTGCCACAGCAAAGACTCAAAAAACTGTGTGCTTGAAAAAAGAACCTCGGTTGCCATGCCAAAGGACAAGAGCTGGAGACCTGGGTCATTTGCAGGGGATGTCAGCTGCTTTACCATGCTGCTTGCAGTGGACTTGGTGGAAAAGAAGATAAATTTTTATGCTGTGTGTCTTCAGAGGAAAGGTTTGGGATAAAAGAGAACCCTTGCTCTTATGCAATGGACAAATTATTCCCAGAAACAAACTGGTAAGTTTTTCGTTCATAAGACTAGTCCTTGCTTGTTTGAATATAAATAGCTGTTTATTGTAACCATTCTATGCTTACATTGCTCGTTCTGCAATATTGTTTCCGGTTTCATCCATATATATCATATTAGAAGTATCTTGATTGTAGTGCATACCAAGTATACTAGTGATATTAGTCTACCGTCTGATGTATGAAGATTTTCAATATGTAGAGATGGTCATCTATTGCATTTTTTGTAGCATTTTAAAATGGCCGTCACCTGTCATGAAGCCAAAAGCACCAGAAGCAACAGTGATACTATCAATATTTGATTTATATACAGTACATTCAGATGGCATAACTTCATCTGTACTTAATTTTTGGTTAAGGTAAGATGTTTACTTCCTATGTCCTATTCACTATTCAAATTGAGTACATGATGTGTTTTAAAGTACTCATCGAGTGGATTTTCTGTAGCCAATTGTCGAGACGTGGGTAGAACTTGCAACCCAGCATTTTTCGTCTGCAGCGTAATCTATCACATCATCAATATTTATATTATCTAAATGAGTACTTATCGATTATTCATTTACAGTTTCTTGCAGAATTCCAATTTGAAAAATAAAAATGCCTTCTTAGCAGCAACAGAAAATGCCCTTATAGCAGCAACAGAAAATGCAAGCACAATCTACGCATCCCAGAGCTTGTCAAAAAAACGACTCAGAAACGTGTTCCATCGTGACCAAGTCAGTGGATATGACCTGGTAATCTTCCCGTTCTGTTAACTACTACTGTTAAGATGGTGAAGCCACCAATCGATATCAGCAATAGCAGCTTTAGGGGCCCTTCACATGAGAAATTTCGAAGCGCTCTGAAACTCAAAGCGGCGTGAGTTCAGTTCGGTCTCTCTGA